>CAUYPK010082149.1:0-22549 GCA_963574355.1 Loris lydekkerianus
GAAGTATTTAATTTCTCTGTCATAAATGAAGCTCAGTTTAGCTAGGTACAGGATCCTGGGTTGAAAGTTATTTTGTTTTAGGAGATTAAAAGTCGATGACCATCCTCTTCTAGCTTGAAAGGTTTCAGCAGAGAGATCTGCTAATATTCTAATATTCTTCCTCTTGTAGGTAATGGTTTTCTTTCGTCTGGCTGCTTTCAGAATTTTCTCCTTCATATTAACTTTAGTGAAATTGATTATGATGTGTCTGGGGGATGTCTTATTTGGGTTGAGTCGTGCTAGAGTTCTGAAAGTGTCTGCTATCTCAATTTTGGAATCTTTTGGCATATCTGGAAAATTCTCCTTCATAATCTCATGGAGAAGAGACTCTGTGCCTTGTAAAGCCACTTTGTCACTTTTGGGAATCCCTATAAGATGAATATTGGATTTCTTTGAATTATCCCAGAGCTCTCTGAGAGAGTGGTCTGTTTTTGCTCTCCATTTCTCTTCTTCTTTGAGCATTTGGGAGCATTCGAAAGCTTTGTCTTCAATGTCAAAAATTTTTTCTTCTGCTTGCTCCATTCCATTACTGAGGGATTCTACTGTGCTTCTAAGATTTTTGAGGGATGCAAATTCTTGTCTCAATGTGTCAAAATCTTTGGTCATTGGTCTTTGAATTCATTGAATTCTTGAGATAACTTTTGGAATTCTAATTCGATCTTGTTTGCTATTCAGATCCTGAATTCAATTTCTGACATCTCAGCTATTCGTTTGTGCATGGGGTCTTGTGTTGTTTCTGCCCCATTGATCCTTGGGGGAGTTGATCTACTCTGATTATTTATATTGCCAGAGTTTTTCTGTTGATTTCTCCTCATGATTGTTTTTCACTGTTGCCTCTGGCGGTCCTCAGAGTTGGGGAGGTGTCGCTCCACATTTAGACCCTAGCGGGTTCACTCTATTGTTGCTGGATCTTTGTTAGGGAGTGACCCTGTGTAGTTCCTCTGGGGCTGCTCTAGCTAGGGAGTTCTGGTTGTGGAAGCAGCTCCGGTGTGTGACACACCCGAATCCAGCAACAGGGCTGGGGGTGGTGCGCACAGTTCTTTGAGTGCCTGGTGCCCTGTGACTTTGGCACCGAGAGCCCAAGGCTCCATCAGTCTCTGGCCAGGAGAAGGGCTCTGCGCAGAGGCAGGGAGGGCTCCAGAGGGTACATAGCTACCAGAGTCTCTGGCCAGATGAATGGGCTAGTGTGGAGGCTGGGAGGACACAGGAGGACACATGCAGGGTTGTGGCTCCTGCAGTTCCTAGTCAGAGAATACGGAGGCCCAGTGGGTATGGGTCACTGGTCAGGGGTCGCTGCACAGCTCTTATGGAGGTCTGGGCAGCGCCAACCCCAGGATTTTGAGGTTGCTATGAGCTGTGACCTCACGGCACTCTACCCAGGACAACAGCCCAAGGCTCCAGTGTGCCAAAACTGTCTCACTCTGCCCCTAAGGATTAAGGCTGTAAGGCAGCTCAGTCCCTGCCTTTAGGCTGCTTAGTCACTAGGTTACTTTGTCCCACCCCATCCTTGCTCTTGGACCCTGAGGACGGAGCTTGCCGGGGCAGTTTTTTTTCCAATGACTTCCTGCACCCAGCTCAGTGGTTCAGTCTTGGGCCCTAGACAATGGCCAAAGTTCTCCACACTCCTGCTCAAGCTCTCCCCAAGGCAGCTCAAGTAAGTGCCAAGTCCAAGAACACCAAAATAGTTCACAGGTAAGGCCCTTTTGGTTTGCAGTCTCACTGCTGCTTGTACTCACGGTTGCCAGGGTGATTAGGTCAATCGAACACATGCAATCACTTGCCAGTTTTCCACTGTTTTTGTCTTCCTCTTGGGGTCCAGAAGTCCCTGTATTCTCAAAGGAATGATTATAGGCAGATCCCACCGGTCAGAGATGCCTGGAGTCCTATCTCCCCAGACTCGCTGTGCCCAGTTGCAGGGAAGCTGTTATTCGGTCACCATCTTTAATCCTCTCCCGTGTAGTTTTGAGATACCATCACCATGCCCCATACTCCAATCATGACTCAGGATTGGGCAATGACCTAGAATGGAAAATCAGAATATTTTAACCCCAGGGCAGAAGTACTGGGCCAAGAATGGGCATCTATGCCAGTCTAGGGCTGCCTTGAGGTTTGCCAGATTAATCCCACCAAGAGAGAAGGTTTCTCTCCCACTGGGTGTGTGAGCACAGCCACCTATTACCATCCTCCCCTAGCACATGAAAGAATGCATCTGCACCAGGCATTTGGAAAAAGCCAATCACAAAGAAAGCTGAGGGCAAAGCCTTGAGGACACTGTATAACTACTGAATAATGTCATGTCTATAACAGCACAACACTTCTAGATTTCCAGCCTATGAATGTCCAAAGTTTTTCTTAAGCCAGTTTGAATTTTTTGTCACTAGTACCTAAAATAGCTGATACCCCAAGGAAAAAAGTGCTTTTCATAAATTTATTCACAGAAAAACAGTAGAAATCACTAAAAAAAAAAAAAAAAGACCAAGATTATTCTTCCATAGTAGACAGAAGTCTGAGATGACCCCAAATTCCAACCCTCCTGGTTTCCACACATCTCCTCCCAGTTATTAAATGAAACACAAATCCAGGTACTTCTGTGAAAGGATTTAGCATAGGTTATGACTGTCTCAAATCAATTGACCTTATAGTCACATGTCAATGTGGGTGAGGTGGTCAGGGACCGTTCATTTTCTCATGTCCCTTCCCTCCCCTTTGGTTTGTGAGTGTTTAATGAGAGTGAGCATGGCCTAATCATATGCCCTTCAAAAGCATGGGCTTTCCCAGCTGGTGGCAGAAGTCAGAAAAACATGTTCATTCTGGCCTGAAAGAAATCAAACATCTATGTGGTGAATTATCTATGAGGGCCAAGTGGTAAGGGACTGAGGGTGGATTCTAGGAGCTGAGAGGTAGCAAAAAACGGAGACATTAGTCTTAGAACTGAAAAAAACGAACTCTTTCAATAATCACTGAGCTTAGAAGAGGACCTTGAGTCCCAAGTGAGGATAAAAATCCCCAGCCAACATTTAATTTCAGCACAGAGAGATCCTAAGTAGGGCTTCCAGCCACACAAGACCTGGACTGTTGATCTGTGGAAATACAAACTAATAAATGTCATTAAAGCCATTACAGTCATGATAATTTGTTATGAAACAATAGAAAGCTAACACAGTCTTCTTCCCATGTTCTCTGAAGCCTGCAGTGCTGAATTGTATCCATAACTTTTCTTAGAATATATAGCAAAATATACATGTTGGTTGTCTCTGTGTTATCCCAATGTTTAGGTAAAAATTTAAGTAAATTTTGCAAATATTTCTGGTGAATGCTTGGATATATTGACATAGGTATATCATGGTATATATTCCAAATAAGGTATATAACTTAATTTGGAAATCTAATCCTTATTTAGATTGTAATAAATTAAATGCCTACCTTATCACCCAACCACTATGCTAAGCATTTCACCTTTATTATCACATTTTATTCTCACAACCATCAGCAAAATAGGAATTATCATAATTATAGATTAGAAAATTTATGCTCAAAGAGTTTAAGTGACTTCCCCAAGGTCACCAGAGGAAGATTTTCTATAGTTAGAGTTTCTCATTCTGAGTCCTATGCTCTGCCCTCTACATTCCAAATGTCATGAAATCTACCACCACAGAGTACATGCGTGTATGTGTGCATGTATGTGTAAGAGAGACAGAAACCACTGCAATCATGCAAAATTATACAAAATAGAATAGTCCTAATAAATATCCCCAAAGTGTTAGAAAGTCAACAAATTCGGGACTTAGAATAGTCTTAGATAATGTAACATTTATCTACAGTGGTTCAAAACAGGAAATGTAAGGTCAATACACACAAAAGCATGCTCCAGGGGACATAATGTTACAATTCATAAAGTTATAATGGCTGAGAACCTTGGGTAGGAGTGGCCCATGAGTTCCTCTCTGAAGACAGAAAATGAAATGTTTACAATAAGAGTCATCACAATGTAGACTATAAAACAATAAGCAAAGATATAAAGATTTTGCCTGAAGCAAAATGGTCAGGATTTGTGCTGGATTTGGGAGGCAGAGAGCATCACTATGGTGGAAGAATTCTGAAACAATATTACCAAGCTCATTTCATTCTGGGCTTATTTAAATTGTTGTAAGGGAGGGGAAGGGAGAGGGAAGTATGGGCAGAGGGAGAGTAATTGGTGGGACCACATCTATGGTGCATCTTACAAAGGTACATGTGAAACTTACTAAATGTAGAATATAAATTTCTTAACACAATAACTAAGAAAAAACCAGGAAGGCTATGTTAAAAAAGAAAAAAAAAAAAAAAAAAAAACACTTGCAGTAAAATTCTACTTAGGTAAACTCATTTAATCAAATATTTCTATTAAGTATTATGGTTTTTTTAATGTTTTATATGATACTTCCCCGTATTTGGATATTCTAGAAGTTTGCCGTCTATGAAAACAAATGATTGTTCATGTGAAATGATAAGAATTATTTTGCTCATTATTCATCATTTTATATTTTTTATGCTTTTGAAATTTATTTTTGTACTTATGAAAAGGGTTTCTTGTGCCTGTCATTAAAGATAAGGGAAATAATCATAACACATTAAAAATATAAATTTATGATTCTAATTTTGAAAAATTATGTTTGTATATTTGACATATTTCTATTGTACATTTTTGTGGAATACACATGTATAGCCTAATTCAAGGTGAGGAGAAATTTTTGGAAGGACTAATGAGTGCTAACTGTGATTATCTCTGGATAATGAAAGTTAGATCTCTTTAAATTTTTTTATAATACTCTATTTTCTAAGTTACCAGAAATAATCACATATTATCACAAAAGAATTATTGAAGTTTTTAAATTTATAAATTATTTGTGATGTTGCTATGGTTTAAATGTGTCCCTTGAAATTCACATGTTGAAACTTAATGGTCAGTGTGACAGTATTGAGAGGTGGGGCATTTGGGGAAGTGATTAAGTCAAGAATGGATTTTATAACAGCACTAATCCATTCGTGAGAGTGTGTAACCTCACGAATAGATGAGTGTTCTTATAAAATGCTGAAGGGAGTGCCCTTTGCCTTTTGCCCTTTTGGCTCTTCAGTCTCTTCCACCAGGTGAAGATGGCACCAGGTAAGGGATAATGTTAACGACAGAACAGGTCCTCACCAGACTTGAAGCCTACAGATACCTTGATTGTAGACTTCCCAGCCTTCAAATCCATGAGAAAATAAATAGCTGTTGTTTGTAAATTGTCTAGTCTCAGGTATTTTATCATAACAGCAAGTACAAACTAAGACAGATATATTTAATGAAGACAAAGGAACTCTACTTTAACTCCTTAATAACCTGAAGCTGGAAGAGCCTGTGGTTTGAGAATATTGAGGTGATCAACCTAGCATGGGGGCTGGAGGAAGGGCAGAGCAGGACAGAACAGGTAGCAGTGTTTGAGGTCCCACCGTTATGCAGAGTTTTACGTTAATCTTCAAAAGACTTAATTATTGCTGCTTTTCCACTAATCTTCTATATAAATATTGAACATTTGAACATTTGAATAATGATCCAACTAAATCTTTCATCACATCTGCCCTTCCCATCCCTGCAAACACAGACTGCCACTATCCATATCAGCACAGACATCTTGCCTTCACCATCAAAACTTAAGGATTTCAACTCCATCCAGACAAATGTAAACGATGTAAAGTCTCCATCTTTTTTGATGGCTGAATAATAAATACATTCCTCTTAGTAAAATATCACAAGAATGGAAAAATAAATATCCAATGTACTCCATACATTGATTATATATCAAATCAATATATAAACAATTACACGTTCATAAGAATGATAAAACACTAATATAGTCTAGTTCGGGGTAGATGGAAGTGGGAGGGGGAGGATGTTTGGCAGAAGGAGAGAGGGTATGAAGCAGGATCTCACCTAATGTGCTCATTGTAAAGGTGTATAACACACTCCCTAGGTGAGGGGCTCTTCTACAAATGGAACTTTACCCTGGAAGTGAGAACAATGTAACATAAAAATTGTACCCCCATATTAATTTGAATAAAGTTTTTAAAAAATGGAGGATTTCAAACTCTACTCCCATTGTACACATACAAAAACTGAGGCCCTGTGAGAATAATGACTTTCCCAATTTGACAGCATAAATATGAGACAGAAAGGAACTAGCATTTTAACTTAGGTCTTGACTCCAAGACACTGTAACACATTCTTCAAGAGCCCTTGTGTTTAGTTCTTAGCCATTGGTTTAGTTCTTCTCATCAAAGAAAGTCCTTTGATTTCCAAGATAGAAGCCCAAACCAGTATCTATCTATCGATTTATCTATCTATCTATCTATCTATCTATCTATCCATCCATCCATCCGTCATCCATCTATCATCTATTTATCATTTATCTATCTACCTATGTATCTATCTCTGTTTGTGTGTCTTCCTCAATCTCTGCTATTGTTTGGGGAGTAAGGTGTCTGCAGTAGAATGCCAGGTGTGGTGTATGAAAGGGTTTGACCTACATTTGTATCCTGGGAATTAGTAATCAGAACATCTGGCTATGATTAAGGCACTGGACTCACCTATTCCAAATTGCAGTTTCTCCTCAGGATTCCCTAAGGTTATGCAAACCATTTACAAATTTTAAGTCAAAACCAAAGAAAGGAAACCTTTTGGAGGCTTTGTCAATTTTATTTCTCATGGCCAGGTTACTACTTGGTTGCCACAGGGCCAGGCTGACCAGGAGAAGCTAAGATAGAAATCATGCAAGTTCATAAAGTATGATGTTGTTAAAAACAAGTACAGGACCAATGCATGTCAATCCCAGGGGTCAAAGAGGGAGTTAAGGCAGCAAGTATAAGGGAGTTAAAGGCAGCAACTGGAGGAGGGAACAAACCAGGAGCCAAGTCTCCCATATAGGAAACCAGTTCAGTTTTCAGAGTTTCTATGAGACAGTCAGACCTAACAAGATTGGAGTCTGAAGTTTAAACTAAGCAATGAAATGTAAATGGTGAACAGAGGTAAGCAGATGAAAACATCTCAAGATTCAAGTTCATTTTACCCAAATAAGCATGCTCTCAATTTGAGGATGGCATCTGGCTACTCCAAGCTCTATGGTTTTAAGATCCTTCTAGATGTGAGAGAACCAGAGCTTCTGGGATGTGATGCTCCAGAGGAGAGAAGGGCTCGTGGACATGCGCATGGCTGTGTGGGTGCACCTGCAGCTGCAGCAGGGCACATGCCTCTGGCTCAGGGACATTCCAAGGTTGTTCCACAAAGCAACTGCCAAGCTGCTCCCCACATCCAAGGGACTTTGCATTCTTTACAGTCAAGATACTCTGCAGTGTGTTTCTCTGTCCCTGCTCTAGTGAAAATAAAATGACTATGATGTATAAAATTTGATTCTTTCACCCATCAGCACCTGTAAAAGCTTTAATTCTCTGTGCCTCATTGATTCTCCCTCACAAAGTGTTCATGACTATTCATCTTTTGACTCTTAAAAGGATTTGCTCAAAGAATGTTTGCTGAACACAACGTAAGGCCTTAATCATTTAATTTGTGCTTTAATTTCGACAGAACCTTTGGTCTTATAAAGAAATATGCTGTTCTTTCAATGGACAAAGACTTTCTTTAGTCCCCACATCCCCCACATACTGACAAAAAGGAAATATTTGTCAAATGAATGAGGTTAGTTGCTTTTCTTTTTAAAAATAAACTTGATGTGTCACTACATATTTTGGTACAGATGCTTTCAATATTTGGTTATTTGAGGAGACTGAGTTGGCAAAACTTTATATAAATGCTATGATAGAAGCAGAAAGTTTGCAACTGACTCTGGAATGTTGAGAAGAAAACATATATATGTTTTCATCATGATGATTTTCCTCACATAGCCACAAACTACTGTAATATCTCTAAAGTACATTACACATACAAAGATGTTTGCAGTCTTATTTGCTGGAACCCTGAAAGTCTAGTCTCACTACTAAAGGTTGGAGGTGTTTAAAAAAAATAAACACAGAATTGTAAAAACTTAGCTATAATAATACATGCAATAAAAATTCCCAAACATGGCTGGGTGGAGTAGGCTGAGGTGGGGGGATCACTTGAGGCTGGGAGTTCAAGACCAATTTGGGCAACACAGCAAGACCCCAACTCTATGAAAACCTCAGCTGAGCATAGTGGTGTGTACCTGCAGTCCTAGCTACTCAGGAGGCTGAGGCAGGAGGATCACTTGAGCCCAGAAGTTCAAGAGTGCAGTGAGCTGGGATCTTGCTACTGCACTCCAGCCTAGGCAACAGAGCATGACTCTTACTCAAAAGAAAAAAAAAAAAAAAAATCAAACATATATAAAGTAAAATGAGGTGTTATTGGCTCACATAAATATAAGTCACAGGCTTCAACTTGAGAAATGAAGTTTTTCCCAGTGTCCTTATGGATTCCTCAAGTATGGAAGAGAGGAGTTAGAATCTAAAGTCTTTTCAAGTCTAAATCTTTGGATCTGCAATTTTTTTTCTTCTCCGTTTGAAACATGCCAATAATAAAGACAATAGTTCTTATATCTGATCCCTACAGAATTGAATGGGCTCTGCTTTTGGTGCTGACCCAAATTATAGCATCCCTAGGTCTCTGTCAGTAGAGCTGGAAGCCACCAACATCAAAAAGTAAAATCCTACTCATCTATTTAATTAAAACTAGTGTGTGAAGTGCATTAGGTTGGGGGCAGGTTGCAGCACAAGCATCTGTTGCAATCTACCCCATGTGCCCCCCCGGTTTTACCTTATTTTCACTTCAGGTTCACTCCATCTGGTCACAGCCTCATCAGGATTCTGTTTAATTAAAATTTCTAGAGAAATTTAGGAGAGACTGAGTGAAACAAACCATATACAGCCTCCGTGCTGCAGGTGGCTGTGAGGCCGTCATTAATAGACATCTTTATGCTCTCCTACCAGCCACTCCAGATTCCTTTTACCTTTGGCTAGTACTTAGTGCTGGGTTAGACAGCTCGCCTGATGAAGGCTCCCAGACCTTCATCCTTGAGAAATGAGTCCTCCCTGCCATGTCCTTATAAGCAATGTTGGCGTGCTTTCCCGTATATAGTGGAGCTGGTTATAAAAGGGCTAAGAGATGCCCCAATGGTCACACACGTGCCTCACATGTTCTTCTCAGCTACATTTCCCTCCAGAGAGAGTATACTAATTTATATTTCCATCTGCAATGTGTAAAAGAGCATGTTTTCCCCCAACAACTTGGAAAAAGAGCATGTTTTCAAAGTTTAGAAGTTTTGCCAAATGGATGGTGTAAAGATAGCAACTCATTATAATTTTAATTTACATTTCTCTTATTATAAATTAGGTTGGGTATCTTTCCTGTGTTGAAGAAACCATTTGTATTTTCTTTTCTGTGAATTACATATTCATATTTTTTGCCTTTTCTCTCTTTCTTTTGGATGTTGATCTTTTCCTCATCATTTCTAAGAGCTCTTTTTATATATTGGAAATTAAATTTTTATTATAATATGGGTTGCAGATATTTTCCCAGCTTTTTTTCTTTTTTGTAACTTTCTTATAAATTTTTGCCATGAAGAATGTTTTAAATTTTAGTTAACCAATCTTTTTCTTTATGCGCTTAAAAGGATTCCTAGAATCTTCCTCTTCCCATATTTTCTAACACTCTTATTTCATTATTAACATTAAAATATTTGATATACTGGACTTTATCTTGGTATATCATTTAACATTACCTTTTTTTTCAAATGGCTTTTCAAATGGCTATCCTGTTAGCTGAACATTAGTCATTAAATTTTCTCTGATTTGAAATATTACTTTATGTACACTTGATTTGTACTAAATTACCATAAAATATGAATTCCAGTACTATACATTCTACTGGTGTATATCCACATATACTCTTTTTTCTCTTCTGATTTGTTTTGTTTTGAGACAATCTCTCAGTGGCATCTTTATAACTCACTGTTACCTTAAATTCCTGGGCTCAAACAATCCTCCAGTCTCACAGTCTCCTGAGTGAATGCTAATTTTTCTATTTTTTTTTTTTATTAAACCATAACTGTGCACAATTATGGGGTATAATGTACTGATTTGATATACAACATGGAATGCTTAAATGAAACTGATTAACATAGCCATCATCTCACTTACTTGTTTATTGTGGTAAGACATTTATACTGTACTGTTAGTAGTCTGTACTACTAAGTAAATGTACTATTGGATTATGCACAATAGATGAGGTCCCATCAAATACTGGGTCTTGCTCTTGCTCAGGCTGGTCTCAAACTCCTCAGCTCAAGCCATCCTCCCACCATGGCTTCCCAGAGTGCTAGGATTATAGGTGTGCACCACCGTGCCAGGCCACACATACATTTAAAGTTTAAGGCTTTATACTAGATTTTAAGCTATAATAGAATTTGTCTACTTTCACCATTTTCTTTCTTGGCTTCTTTCAATTTTCATAATAACTTTAGAATATTTTAGTCTTATTTTTACAGATTTTAAAAAAGGAAAAGGGTATTTTTGTAGGTCTTATACTAAATTAACATATTAACTTAGGAATAATTAACATCTTTATGGTGCCAAGTCTTCTTATCTAAGATGATCCTGTATTCTATTAGTTCGTGTCCTTTCTCACATCTTCCTGAATGTTTTAAAGTTTTCTTCACATAGATCTTAAATATTTCTTATGAAATTTATCTACAGATATTTTATGTTTTTGTTCTTCTTGCAAATAAAATAACTTTTTCATTCTATATTCCAACTGGTTGTTATTTTTTACATATTGGAAAATAGCCACTTTGTGTATTCATTTTGTACCCCACCACCTTACTAAATTGCTATTGTTCTATAGATGCTTTTATATTGACACTGATGTTGACTGTATGTTCAACTATTTTTTTCAAAATATATAACTAAGCCTGTATTTTTGCCTCCTCTTTCCAATGTCTACAACTGTAATTTCTTTCTCTTATTTAATTAGATTGGGTATTTTCACCATTAAAATACAAATAGTGATGATAATAATCATGCTTTTTAATGTTCTCAATTTTCATAAGAATATTCCTAAATTCATTGAATAGGCTGAAAATTGAGAGATTTTTTCATATTACTGAATATTTACATTACTGAACATTTTATTTAAAAATATTATTAAATTTTTAACTCCCTTTTAGGATCTTTGGAGATGATCATATGAATTTTCCTTTAGATGTATTTATAAGATAAGTTATAATATATAATGAGTTTTCTATTACTGAATCGTCCTTAAGTTTCTAGATTAGACTATACCTGGTAATGATACAATGTTTAATGTACTGCTGGATTTTATTTTCTAATATTTTATTTGGGATTTTGTATGCATAAGTGAGATTGGGTTATAGTTTTTTGTTTTGTGCAATTTGGTTATCTCAGTTTTCATGTCTATTTCATTGGTATTTGCAAGGATGTGTTTTCGATTCTGTGTGTATACAGTTAATATCTGCCAATAAGAGCTAACTTATTTGGTTGCACAGCAGATCCTGGAATAGTATCATTTTGATCCATGTTGTTTTCTTACAATGTTAATGAGAAAAAAAAAAAAAGATTGCTTACAATCCCAGGCCACTGTCTGAGCGGTGGAGTTGGCATATTCTTCTCATGTCTGCGTGGGTGTGCTCTAGCCACTCCGGTTTTCCTCCCACATCCCAAAGATGTGCACATAACGTTAACTGGCATGTCTAAATGGTCCCAGTGTCAGCGGGTTGCAGGTGCATGTGTGAGTGCAGGTGTGTGTATGATCCCTGCAAGAGGACAACATCTTGTCCAGGTTTGGTCCCCTTCTGTGCCCAGAGCTCCCAAGAGAGGCTCTGGCTGTCTGCCACCTTGAACTGGAATAAGCAGATTGAAAACTAAATGGAGAAATGAATACAAATTATTAAAAAATAAAAATTCACAAAGCATGCAATAGTCATACGAATGCATGAAAATAAGCAATGAAATTCAGAAGTGTTCGGTGAGCCTGCTCCACTCTTTATTACTTGCTTTATAATTTCATGGTGATAAGTGGTACTGCTCAAAATATCTGCTACAAACAACCATCCCTTGATTTAGCTCACCACCATCATCTCTTACTGATGCACCCAAAATGGGGGAAATAATTATCTTACTTGTTTTTATTAATCTTTCTTAAATGTGTCAATGGCTCACATTTATTTCAATGTTTAATTGCAGGGTGTTTGGGGTATGTATTTAGAAGTTGGATGATGTTTTTTACTAGAAATATGCCACAGGAACTTAACTACTATTAATATCAATTAGCCTATGATTTCCCACTTTTGGATATATACGTAGCAGTGGGATTCGTGGGCCATGTGGTAATTCTGTGCTTTGTTTTTAGAGAAACTTCCATTTTGTTCTCCACAGTGGTTGTACTAAATGACATTTCCACCAACAGTGTACCAAAGTTCCCCTTTCTCTGTATCCTAGCCAGCGTTCATTATTACCTGTCTTTTGGATAAAAGCCATTTTAACTGGATTGTGATGATACATCATGGTAGTTTTGATTTCCACTTCTCTAACAACTAATGATGTTTAACTTTTTTTGTTGTTGTTGGCCATTTTTATGTCTTCTTTTGATAAATACATATTTAAATCCTTTGCCCATTTTTAAACCAGATTATTTGACTTCTTCCTATTGAGTTGTTGGAGCTCCTTATATATTCTCAGTATCAATCAATGGCGAATATATTCTCCCATTTTTTAAGTTGTATCTTCACTTTGACTATCATGTCCTTTGCCATGCAGAAGCTTTTTAGCTTGATGTGATTCCATTTGTGCATTTTTGCTTTCATTACCTGTGATTTTGGAGAGTTACTCAAGAAAGCTATCCTCAGGCTAATGTTTTCATTTCATTGGTATTTGCAAAGTCGTGTTTTTGATTCTGTGTGTGTACAGTTAATATCTGCCAATAAGAGCTAACTTATTTGGTTGCACAGCAGGTCCTGGAATAGTATCATTTTGATCAATGTTGTTTCCTTACAATGTTAATGAGAAAACAGTATTTTCTTCTAGTAGCTTCATTGTTTTAGGTCTTATATTTAAGCCTTTACTCTATTTTTTAATTTATTTTTGATGTCATTTTTTAATACGGTGAAAAATAGGATCTATTTTTAGTCTTCTGCATATAGATATCCAGTTTTCCAACCACCATTTATTGAAGTGACTGGCCTCTCCCTGATGTAGCCACAGAAACTGGGTTACTCTATATATATATTCATACCAATTCTAACTTAATTTTGCATTTTATCTTAACAGTAAAAACTTATCTGGACACCTCATTTAATCATTGGCAGGAATTCCTTTACTTTACATTTAACTAACATTGTTTTTCATCATTTTGTTTTCAAACATTCTGTAACACTTTGTTTTATTTATAGCTACTATAAATATCATAATTGTGTTTTATTTCTTAAGCCAATCTGAAAACTGCTCTGTTTCAGGCATAAAATCCATTTTTATTTTTATATAATTATACATCCAATATGTTTGGTCTGAGTTTTGACACATTATTTTATGTTTTGTTTTGTTTTTAAGGTTGGAGGTTTTTTTTTTAAGAATTCTTATTATGATGTATATTTCTTCATTTTTGCTTGTGGTTCTATTCATTATAAGGAAAGTATTTTACTCTACTGCTTACCTTTATAACTATAATTTTACATCATTCTTATAGTCTTGTATTTCTTTGGCCCACATTTATATTAGCTGCCATCCATGAGCAAATTGACTAGCTTATTTTTGTAAGTCTGTGACTTCTGTTTTCCTGGCACTCTTTCTGCCCTCTTGTCCACTCTGATGAAGTAACACACTCTGAGAAAGACACATATCCTGGAATGGAAGGAGGCTCAGCCCAGAGCTCATAAGGAACTGACGCCTCAGGCCAGCAACCCATGAGGAACTAAATCCTGCCAACAACTACCTGAGTGAGCTGGGAAATAGATCCTGCCTGGATGAGCCTTGACTGCACCCTTGTGAGAAACCCAGAGGACCTGTTGAGACTTGGCTGAATTCCTGATCCGCAGAAACTGAGTTAATAAATATTTTAAGCCACTAAGTATTAAAGCAATTTATTGCACAACAATAGAAAGCTAATGCATGCATTCTAAGGGGATTTTCCTTTTCAAGATGAGTCTCTGTTTTGCAGGAAGTTTATTTTCACTGTACTTTTCTTAGTTCTGCCCCTAGTTGGCCCTTTCACTTCATATTTCTTTGTTTTACTTTCTTGATTATAGCTGTGATTGACAGTGATTTAACATAATTCAAAATTTGGGGATTATTTATCTCTCAGCTTCACTGAAAATAAAGTTTTCAGAACCATTTTGAACTTTTTTGTTGCACTTGTATGATTTCCAGGGAAAGAGGGTGAAACTACTAACTTATGAAGTTGTGTTTGTAGCAAAGAATATTTTTTATTCCGCAATTCCCTGATTAAAATTGAATATTAGTTTTATTTCATGTGCATTTCCTTCTGTGTAAATTACCTATTTTTGCCAGTTAACCACCATTCTATTAGTTTACTTGTTTGAAAGAGCTCTTTATATATTAAAGACATTAACTTTCATCCTTTAAAAAATGTTTGTAAGCATTTTCTGGATGTCTGCTACTTGTCCTTTAAAACTGAAAAGGGGGTGGCGCCTGTGGCTCAGTGGGTACGGCGCTGGCCCCATATACAGAGGGTAGCGGGTTCAAACCCTGCCCTGGCCAAACTTCAACAAAAAAAATAGCCGGGCATTGTAGCAGGTGCCTGTAGTCCCAGCTACATGGGAGGCTGAGGCAAGAGAATCACCTAAGCCCTGGAGTTAGAGGTTGCTGTGTGCTGAAACGCCACCAGCACCCTACCGAGGGCAATAAAGTGAGACTCTGTCTCTACAAAATAAATAAATAAATAAATAAAACTGAAAAGGACTTCAGTAATTCATTCCTACATGTTTAGTACCTTCATTTCAAAACAAGTTTTTATTACTTCTGTACTCAGATTTACCATTGATTTCCATTATGATTTGATATTTTAGTCTTGCTTAAGGCAGCCTTAAGAAAACAGGGCTTCTCTGACTTGTGAGAGTTGAAGTTTGTGTATATACTTTACAATGACATCCAAAAGCAAAATAAACATTCTTTTAAACTTTAAGGCAGTATATTAAGTAATAAAATATAGACAACACGAAATTATTTTTTAAAAATTAAAAAAGGGGGCTTTGAAAAAAGTCAATATTTAGGTTAAAGATTATCTGTCTGGAACATATGATGAAATGTTGACTTTAACTTCACTTTTCTTTTTCCAACTGGAGTACTAGTTTGCCTCAATACTTCTTTTCCCTATTGGCTTAATATGCTTTAGTTATCATATATGATTTTTTTGTGTAACTATTGTCTGGACTCTCTGTTAATGTACTTATTTATTCTCTCCCTTTATTATTTTCTGTTATCCTATTATGTACATCAATACCACACTGTTTTAAATACTATAGCACTAAAGTATTCCAATTCTTTCATTTAATGGCCATGCGACCTTAGTATATCTCTCTTTCTGTTTCCATATTACAGTGTGTTTTTAAAGAATTGAGTACATAAAAGATTTAGGTAAATAACTGTTTTAGCTCCATGCCTCCCACAAAATAGGCATTCTGCAAATGATCATTATTAGTGTCATTATTGTAATACAGGATAAAATTGAAGTATGGACAAAAATTAATGATAATAATAAGTTAGCAGGTATTTTTAAAATACAGCAAACTTTGCTTTTACTTTTGTTTTTCCCTGCCTGTTCAAGTTGCAAGGGAACTTGTCCCTGTCGGGATAATCATTCAGATTCTGGAAGATGTTCTATTCTCCTAGGCTAATATGTGAAGAGTGAAAGGAACAAAGTACTCCTATATAGGGCGCTTTGGAAAGGGAGGCAGCTCAGGAACAAAGAGGAGACCTGGCACCTCACTTAGATCCCTACAGGAAGGCCTGAAGGCTGCTGTGCACTGTTGCTTAGCAACAGGCAAATGTACAAGAAAAGAAGTCAAAGGTATCACAAAATCAGACAAATTTTACCCTCTCATTCACCCATTTATTATTTCTACATTGTGCATAAGTCAAAGAGAAATACAGGTGTGACTTCCAAAAAAAATAAGCCAGTCAGCTTGTGAAAGGAATACGGCTTAAAAACAGGCATAAAAGCATAGTAGGTATCCAAGATAAAAGTACACAGATGAGAGTACATGTGTTGATAGCTGGGTTCCAGGTGCAGCAGAATCATTCTGGGCAACGTAGCGAGCAAGTACTTCAGAGCATGCATTTAAGAGTATAAGGCAGCCAATGCTTTTGAGAACTTTAACATTTTCTAAGGAAGAGAAGGCAAGTATTCAAATAATAGAATCATAAGGGAGAATCATGTCACAACTGAGGAACACAAATTTTCATGTCCTCAAAGGTGGGAGAGACCAAAGCTGGGATGGGCATCCAGAAAATCTTCACCAAAGAAGTTTTCAAACTTAAGCAGGAAAAGAAAAGGTTAAGTAGGATTTTGAACAAGTACTTGTGGGAGTGAGAAAGTACATTTCAGGATATCAGGGAGGAAATTTCAGGTATGCACAGAACAATGATAAGTCTAAATTCCCTGCAAAATAGGATTCTACTAGAGTGGAGGCAGTAAATGGTAAAGTTGTTGCTGCTTATGGTGGTCCTTGGATGCCAAGTGTGAAGGGCTGTGCTTCGCTGGATAGGCGCTGAAAGATAGCTGGGGTGTATGTCAAATGATCAGTTATACTTTCAGAGATTAATCCAGTAATGGTCATTTTGATTGGAGTGGTGGAGAACAGTGTATTGGAGAAAGTGGTGAAGAAAAAAATCTAAACAGCCCCGGTGAGAGAGAAGGAGACTGTAAACAAGAAACCACAGGAATGGGAAGAAGAGGACAAATGATGGAGACACTAGAGAGATAAAACTTGAAAACAGGTGAACTCTATTTTTCTTTTACTGCAATGTAGTAAATTTGGCTTATAGCCTGAGCAATTGGTTCAGGGGCTCATCAGAGTTAGAAGAGTGGGAATTCACTCAGGCTATAAGCCAAATTTACTACATAGCACTAAAAGAAAAAAAGATTCAACTGAGCTGTAGAGGAGCCTGAGAGGAGAAGAAGGAAAGGAAGAGCAGGAGGAGAAAGGGACGTTTTTAACTTGCTAAGTTTGGAGTGTTCATGGTACCCTCTGTTGGTGATGTCCACAAAATGGAAGATGATATAAGCTTAGAGTCTTGAGGCCAGTCCAGGCTTTGGTAATTATCCACATGAAGGGCATAGTTGAAGCACATGCATTAATGTAAACACAAAAGAGAGAGACTGGATATCATCTTTAAGGAAGAAGTCTGGCTAAGGAAAGAACTGGGGGGCGAGCAGAGGATGAGTAGTTAGAGAGAAGGACACAAAAACAGCGACTGGAGCAGTGAGGAAAGCCTGCTGCTGCTCACTAGCCTCCAAGAGGTGGAGAACTTCCAGTAAGACACATGGATCATCAATTATGGGTGAAGTTTTTTTTGTTGTTTTTTGTTTGTTTGTTTGTTTTTTGTAGAGACAGAGTTTCACTTTATCACCCTCGTTAGAGTGATGTGGCATCACAGCTCACAGCAACCTCCAGCTATTGGGCTGGGCTTAGGCGACTCTCTTGCCCGCCACAATGCCCGGCTATTTTTTTGTTGCAGTTTGGCCAGGGCTGGGTTTGAACCCGCTACTCTCAGTATATGGGGCCGGCACCCTACTCACTGAGCCACAGATGCCGCCCGTGGGTGAAGTTTTTTCTCTTCTTCTTTTTTTTAATCTTCTACAGAGATCAGGTAGTACTTTTGCAAAAATATTTTTCATCAGTTTACTTTAAAGAAATCATTCATTATCAAAAGAGGCAAATACCATCAAGGCAGAGGAGGATAAGGCTGGGATGAAGCCCCTTAGTGATTAGGAGATCACATGTGTCCTCATGGATTTATCTTTCAGTGGGGGAGTGGGGGAGCAGCTGAGGATGATACCAGGCTACAGACAGACCAAGTGACTCGCTGGCAGCGTGGGCACTTGAAGGGAGGAGACAGATAAGGGTATATTTATCAGGAAAGAGGTTAGATACTCATTTGTTGAAGAGGAGGACGATAGAGAGGAACAGTTTGAAGGGTCCTGTAGGAGTGGGATCCTTATCTGAGAAGGGGAAAGAATCTGGGAGGGCATGGGACCAAGAGCACAGGTGTTTGGCGAACTCACAAACAGCAACCTGTCTTTTGACACAGAGCACTTGGGGTTGGGGTGAAAAAATAGGGAATGAGGCTGAGAGATTTTAAAGTGAATCAAAGGAAGTTGAGAAATCTCCAGTTGAATGGTTTGAGGGGTAAAACTTTGCTTAAGGAAAATTTGAGAAGTGCTGAGAAAATCACAGAGAGAGGCCACATAGTTCTTACCAACCCAGAAGTTTTTTCTTCTGACATCTCAGGTCTCAGACAGTGATAGGTGAACTTCTCCATGTCAAGAGCTTTAGTAGATCCCAATAGCAACACAAAAGAAATGACACCTGCACCCATGGACCTTAACAATTACAGAACAGACTAACAGACCAGGCTATCACAGAGAACATAACTACTACAGGGATCTGAAAATGTGCACATCCCAGACAACACACACTGCCACACACATGTACCAACATGCCACACTCTGCCTGTAGTATTCAGACACTGGAAACTCTTCTATGGAAGGAATGAGATCTTCACTGGCCAGAAAACTTCGAAGTGATGAAAAGATAAATGTGGTTCACAGGTTGAAGCAGAGGATAACTACAGTTCCCAAAATTTTCTCCAGTCTGATTCAACAGCTAAATATTGCATGACATGTCAGGATCCCTGCAGCCAGTTCCCAGAAAGATCATTTTAAATGCCAAGAGAATGACCACAAAGTAAATGTTTCCTGATTGTTGGACCACATCAAGTCTCACAGGGAATGCGGCCACATCAGCTACACTCTTGTTGATTACATAAAGTGACACTAACCCATATTTCAGGACCTTTGATCTCAACTTATGATAAGTTACTGAATCCTATTTTATTGGTGGGGTTCTTCTAATCACTAACTGTAGCAAAGAGAGAGAAAACATTAAATGTGGCAAAGAGGGAAGTTACTTCTCTTTGTGTCCACACCATCTGCATTGGAGTCTCCTTGAGATTTCTCTTCAGCTGCAATGCAAGGTGCCCCACACCTCAAGAAACAGCCCCTCTGCAGTGCAGCTCTCAGCCTGGAGTTGCTAAGAAGCAGAATGATGGGGTGAACTGCCATGCACAGATAAATCACTGTAGGCCACACCCAGAACCCAAGAGCCCAAGATGGAATAATCCCTGCAGCCCTGAGCACCAGGGACAGGAAATAGGAGATGAAGAGGATGGCGAAAGAGATGAGAGTCAGCAGAGCCTTGATGTGTGCCTGTGTGCGGGGCTCCTGAAATCCTGAGATAGTCAAGAGGGATTTCTTCACGTGTCTTCCCAGAGATGTGATGAGCAAAGTCACGCAGATAAAAAAGACAGCAGTAGGGACTGTCCACGTCACCATTTTTAGGGGAAAGAGGTAGAATTTCTCACATGAGCTCCTTATGCTCTCCCTGGTGACATTCAGTAGACTCCTCCTTAAATAGTTCTGATATATTCTCTGGTTGCCTATGAAAAATAAGATGGTGCTGAAGCTGGAGAGCCCCATGGAACTGAATAGCATCCATGGTACCCACCCAGATAACTTGCACTTTAGCCAGAGGAAGACGGGGTGGGCGAAGGTTGCAACTTTCACACAGTAGAACACACTTAGCCAGGTGGAGAACCATAAGGTGGAAGCATTCAGGAAGTCCCACTGGAAGGCTAGAAACTGCAGCACAGGGATATACGGGAAGGCCGTTGGATGCAGGAAAATGTAAGCGTTCCTACACAGCAGCACCCACTGCAGACAGAAGCGAGAAGCCGCTAGGCTGATCAATAACTTATCACAAGGCAATAACGTTCTCCGTAGCAACCACTCCATGCCCAGCACTGCAGCAATGAAGCCATTGCCGAGCACTGCCACCAGGAACAAAAATAATAAAATGATAGCAAAGACCACGGCTTTCTTATCAATCACCAGAGGGTCTGGAACTATGTGATCTCCACTCATCTCTCCTGAAGGATCCCAAGGCTTCAAGGACTGCTTTTGTTGGGTTGCTCTGCAAGTCCTGTATGTGTTTGTACTTCCAGCTGCACCAGTGCAGAGGCTAGGCCTGAGCAGAGAACACATGCTGTCTGAAAAGGGCGAGAAGCTTTCTCCTTCTCAGAACAGATGCAAATATCGTCAAGGCTCAGTTTCTAAAACCCCCATGTCTGCCTGAAAATTTGCCTGCTCTTCGGCCTTTTCTCTGCCTATGTCGACATCTGCATGGATAATGTATCAGGCCTTGGCATTTATTGTCCCTTACACGGAGGTTACACTTCCCTGAGGTGATACCTGAGATATGACCACACACCTGCTGGCAGCCCGGTGTTGATATCTACAGTGCATGCTCCCTACTGAGGGTCAAAGGTCACATCCCTGGCTGGGGGTGATAGTTATGTTCCAGGCATTGTTCCAGCACTCTCCATCGTACATAGATCTTACCTATGAACAGGTGCTATGACATAATCTTTTAACAGAGAAAAAAACTGGGCCAAACCACTGCAGACAGAAATTAAATCAAGTCTTATCATTCATGGTGGCAATCATCATAAATAGAACAGAAGACACAATTATATATAATCAGGTAGACAAAATTTTTTCAAAATTAAAAAAATTATTTACTAAATGGTAACTTTTAAAGAATGGCATTTCAGAGGGGAACACTCACTAGGATAGCTATAAACTCCGTGGGATGTGGCAGGAAGACGCCCTGGACTAGATGTCATGACAAGCTTTATTCCAAGCTCCCCTGACAATGAATTATGGGGTATGGTGCTTCTTAGCCCCTCCATGTCTCCTTTTGTTCATCAACAAAATGTGTAAAAGTATCATGTGTTCTAATTCACAGGATTATCCTAGAATATCATTTTTTAGACTGAAAGAAGACATTAAAGATAATCTTACAGAAGAAAGAAATGAAGTCCCAAGTTATAGATTAAGACTCCCACCAACAGTCACAGTTATATAGAGGAAATACCAAGACCCACACTGACTCCAGGCCCGGGGCATCTCTCCATAGATAGCAATACATCCTATACCCCTGTCATCTTTGCCTTTAGCTGGAGACTTTAAGTCTTATCACTGTCACTAACTAGGAATCTTCAGGTAGTCATTTAACCTCTCTGAACCCCTCTTTCTTCATCTATGAAAAAAGAATAACAAATATGTATAATAAAAAATACATGAGAGCACTTTAGACATTAATCTCTGCATGTGGGATGAGAAAGGAGGGAAAGAGAAAAAGAGAGGAAGGGAAGATTGGTAAGTTCTTACTTGTGGACACATTGTGAGGATATACCACACACCACCAGGATGAAGGGCACAGTTGCTTCAACAACAACTTGAACTTTACTTTAAAAACACAAACATTGCAACCTAATCATTTGTACCTTCATATTAATCTAAATTAAAAATAAATAAAAGATTTATCCCAGGGTCTCAAGGCTGGTTCAATATATGTAAATCTATAAATGTAATTCAACACATAAACAAACTAAAAAATAAGGACCATATGATTCTTTCAATTGATCCAGAAAAAGCTTTTGATAATATCAGCATCCCTTCATGATCAGAACACTTAAGAAAATTGGTATAGAAGGGACATTTCTTAAACTAATAGTGGCCATCTATAGCAAACCCACAGCCAATATCATATTGAATGGAGTCAAATTGAAATCATTTCCACTTAGATCAGGAACCAGGCAAGGTTGCCCATTGTCTCCATTTCTCTTTAACACTGTAATGGAAGTTTTAGCCATTGGAATCAGGGAAGAAAAGGTGATCAAGGGTATCCACATAGGGTCAGAAGTGATCAAACTTTCTCTCTTCGCAGATGACATGATCGTATATCTGGAAAACACTAGGAATTCTACTACAGAACTTTTAGAAGTGATCAAGGAATACAGCAATGTCTCAGGCTACAAAATCAACACCCAGAAATTTGTAGTCTTTATACATACCAACAATAACCAAGCTGAAAAAACGGTCAAGGACTCTATTCCTTTCACAGTATTGCCAAAGAAGATCAAATATTTGGGAGTATACCTAACAAAGGATGTGAAAAATCTCTACAAAGAGAACTATGAAACTTTAAGAAAATACATAGCTGAAGATGTTAACAGATGGAAAAACATACCATGCTCATGGCTGGGAAGAATCAACATCGTTAAAATGTCCATACTACCCAAAGCAATATATAATTTTAATGCAATTCCTATTAAAGCTCCATTGTCATATTTTAAAGATCTTGAAAAAATAATA
>CAUYPK010082151.1:0-48403 GCA_963574355.1 Loris lydekkerianus
CATTTCCTTCATTGTTTTCATCATGTGTATTCTAAATTCCCTTTCTGTCATTCCTAACATTTCTTTATAGGTGGAATCCTCTGCAGTAGCTACCTCACGGTCCCTTGGAGGGGTTGCTCTGGACTGGTTCTTCATGTTGCCAGGAGTTTTCTGCTGATTCTTCCTCATGAGTGATTTCTTTTATCTGTTTCCTTGCCCTAATTTTCCTTTCACTTCCTCTTGCACTTTAAGTTCCCGTGCCTGTGGACTAAGGTTTCAATGAGTCCTTTTGGTACAGGACCAGAAGAATGAGAAAATTGAAGAGCAAAAAGGGAAAAAGGAAAGCAAAAGAAAGAAAGAAAAGAAAATAGAGAGAGGGTGGGTAAAAGGGAATATTGACAGAAAGAAGAGAGGCACAGAAAGAGGGAGACAGAGCAATATAGGTGTACAGTAGGGTACTTTGACACAACCTTAAAAAAAAAAAAAAAAAACAACCTCTGGGGGTGCCCGGTTGGGTGGTTCCCTCGAGGTCAGCAGCTCTTTGCTAACCTGCTGGGACACAGTACCCCACCTCCACCAAGTAAAGAGGAAAGACCAAAATGCTATAAACCAAACCAAAACAAGCAAACAGAAAACTTTATGGAATAAAATTGGGTGAAAGACCAAATTAATAGGGGTAGAAACACTAGCAAAAATGAAGTTCTAATTATTGAAAAAGGCAGCAATGGGAAATTGTATTTAAACTAGAAGAATGGAGAAAGAAAAGAAAGAAAGAAAGAAAACAAAGAAAGAAAAAGAAAAAATCTGTAGGGAAAAGGTTGAAATTAAAAAAACAAACCAACAACGACAAAAAAAAAAAAAAAAGCAGTGTATATATCTTGTTGAATATTGTCTGGGCAACAGGTGGTCTTCTGGGGTATGAGATGTTAATCACAATGCTGATACGACTGGAGGCCTCTACTGATTTCTCAAACCCCACAGGGTGGAGACCCTAAATCTCTCTTCAGACCTCTTAAAAGGCACTTTAAACTTCTAAACTTGGCTAAGCAGCAGCTTTCCCAGAACAGTGCTTGTTGCTGGGATCATTGATGAAGTGGCTATCCACTTACCCAGTGTGCCAAAACCAGTCTCACTCTGCCCCTGAGGGCTAAGGCTATAAGGCAGCTTGGCTCAGTCCCTGCCTTTAGGCTGCTCAGTCAGTAGGTTACTAGCTCCCACCCAATCCTTGCTCTGGGACTTTGAGGGCAGAGCTTGCCAGGGCAGTTCTCTCACAATGGCTCCCTGCGGGCCACAGCCAAACACCATTAGCTCCATCTGGCTCAGCAGCTCAGTCTGGGGCCCCAGACAACACCCAAAGTTCTCCGCATTCCTGCGCAAGCTCTCCCCAAGGCAGTTCAACTGAGTGCCAAGTCCAAAAACACCAAAACAGTTCACAAGTAAGGCCTTTCCAGTTTGCAGACTCACTGCTGTTGTACTTACAGCTGCCGACAGGATTAGACCTATGGATCACACGCAACCACTTGCCCGTTTTCCACTGTTTTTGTCCCCTCCTCTTGGGGTCCAAAAGTCTCTCACTGACTCCCTGTGTCCTCAAAGGGATGATTATAGGCAGATGTCACCAGCCAGAGATGCTTGGAGTCTTATCTCCCCAGACTCACTGTCCCCAGTTGCAGGGAAGCTGTTACTCGGCCGCCACCTTGCTCTCACTCCTTACTTTTTCTGTTTTTATTTATTTATTTTTTATTGTTTGTTTTTGAGACAAATTCTATATCACCCTCGGTAGAGTGCCGTGGCACCACAGCTCACAGCAACCTCAAACTCCTGGGCTTAAGTGATTTTCTTGCTTCAGACTCCCAGCAGCTGGGACTACAGGCACCCACCACAACACCTGGATATTTTTTGGTTGTAGTTGTCATTGTTTAGTTGGCCCAAGCCGGGCTCAAGCCCTCCTGCCTTGGTGCATGTGGCTAGTGCCCTACTCATTGAGTAGGCACCGAGCTGGATTATGGTATTTTTGTACAAAGGCGTAACTAGATTCTTACGCAAAATAAAAAGGGAGTAAGACTTTACAGAAATCTGTCTGTGAATACTCTTCATGTATCAGGCTTCACTCCATGTTATGCTGTATAATACCACAGTTTTGTCCATTCAGTAACTATTTATTGAGAGCCTACTATTTGCCTGGAATCCTTTCTAGTGCTAAGGACACAACTCTAAAAAGAAAAACTCCTTGAGAGTGATGCCATGTATTCCAGTGGAGGAGGACAAAGTGGTCACATTATAACAGGTGGCGAGTGTCTTACTCTCTCAATTTCTTAAACTAAACCTTTATTTAAAAAAATAAAAAATCAAGAGAAACTTTGGTTTTAGCACTGAAACTATTCGGGTATATTGACTGCAAATGTCAGATAGTAATTCCAGATAACTTAAGAAAAATGGGATTTATTCCAAGTATTCCCTCATAAAAACAAAGAAAAACCTGTATACTCAGATTTTAATAGAAAAGAAACCACACCAGCGCCATGGGCAAAGAATATTTATACTCTACCCAATTAAGTTTATTCTTGGAGCTGTTTTAACAACTGTCCATGATAGGACTTGAAATTTGCCATTCCCTGTGCTGCAACACCCTGCTGGCCCACATTCGGTCTAGGCAGCAGCACCGGTTACTGATTTTGCAGATCATTTTAGTTCTCAGTTCTGTGACCATTTATTGTTCTTCCAAGATCAACTGCAAGACTTGGATGGCTGGGTCTCCAGAAGCTCACAATCAACACATGACATGCAGATACTTTCCCAAAAATCCTTAGGCCTACATTTCAACCTCACTCTTTTTCTACAAGGTAGTTTATTATAGTGCTTTCACTGCGCTTTTCTTCCACCAAGACTTGGTATTTGCCCTTGAGCTTCCAAGGCAAACTGCCTAAAAGCATCATTCCAAAGTGCTGTGCAAGGTGAGTTATGCTCCACTGAGTTACCTCACCAACCTTTATTTAAATAATAGGCCACATCCCAGCACCGACTCAGAATGGCAGATGCAACCATGAAGGCTGCACAGAACTGCTAACCTTCGCTGCTACTCACTTTCCAGCCACATGCCTCCCTACCTCGTGACAGGACAGGTGTATCGCCAACTATGCCTTCTTTAGTTCAGTATTCTTCTTCCAACAATGTTCCCCTTTCCTCTCCTCCTATCTACAGCGTACCGGTTTTCCAAGTTCCAGCTTGGCAGGCTTCCTCCTAAGAGCGTCCCTTTCCACTCAGTCCTGTCCCTCATGTCTCCCTTCCCTGCTGATTGCCGATTGTAGGCTGGTCACTTCACAGTCTGGAAGGAGGGTCCACCTGCGTTAAATAACTCACCCAGAGCCACCCAATGGCAGAGCTGGAGTACAATCAGGAACTTCAAACTCAAACTCCAAAGCTCACCTGGTTCTTCTAACCTCCTCACTCTTAACCAACTGATTGGCCTGAAGTGTAGAGTCTAACAGCAAGTGCCTCCTACAGCTTACAGCAGGCTCAGTTCTGCAAGGATTTGAAGGGCCAAGATCCCAGAGAAAGGAGAATTGCTGCGAAGACTCAACATACCCAATGTCACACCCCACCCCTCCCCCCACCCCCAGTGACTGCCCACACTAATCTGACAATATGCCCTCACGGAGTTTTCTAGGGGGTGAGTTGATCCAAATTCAATCGATCCCTCAAATCACAAGTTAAGTGCAATATTCTCCCCTCAAACGTTTTTAACAGCGTGAAAACTCATTGATTTCCCTCCTTTCCAAATTCACTATAATTTTAATCAATATCACACAGTGTTGCATCTTAGCTTGTTTACTCCCAACAACATACAAAGGCAGGAATTTATTAGTCATACTTTACAAATGGTCCTAAGATCTTAACCAATTTGCTTAAATTTGTACAGTTAATCACAATTATATTATACATCACAATATACTCAAAAAAGCTGGGCTTTAAACACTACATTACTACCTCCAAAGTCTTTAAATATAGTATACTGAAATTCTTTTCTAGGAATGAGAATTCAGCCTATTGGATTGCTTGAGCTTACAAGTTCAAAAGTTCAAGACAAGCCTGAGCAAGAGTGAGACCTCTTCTCTAAAAAACAGCCAGGTGTTGTGGCGGGCACCTGTAGTCCCACCTACTTGGGAGGCTGAGGCAAGAGAATCTCTTGAGCCCAGGAGTTTGAGGTTACTGTGATGCCACGGCACCCTACCCAGGGTAACAAACTGAAAATCTGTCTAAAAAGAAAAGAAATTCAGGACTCCTGATTCTTAATCCAGAATTCTATTATAATCTTTTATAATAGATTATAATAGATTTTATAATAGCTTCTTTTCTCAGAGGATTCCATCCTTTTATTCCTTCAAACTCACAGTTAACATAACCTGAATCTACTCTTGAGGAAACAGACAAACATAAAGTAAGGAGAAGTCTTCTGAACTGTCAAAGTCATAAAGACAAAGAGCGGCCAAGGAACTCTGCCAGATTACAGAGGAAAGACTCGTGACAGCTGAACTCAACATGTGTTAACTGTTAAAGCTAAGCAACAGGAATATGAAAATTCATTATGCTAATCTTTTATATATTTTCAAACTTTCTACAGTAAAATTTTAAAAATAAAAGGCTTCATTGAAAAATCTTGCTAGATGTCAATCTTCTTCTTCCTTTCCACAACCTACCTTCTCCAGAAACAAGGAAGATTTTCACTTTATACACCCTCCTTCCTGATTCTAACAATGGGCAATTTTTTCAACTAAATTACATAGATTACAAACTACATGCATTAACTTTCTCTTTCAATACTGAACTCCCTGAGGGAAGAGAAGACCTATCTGGTGATTAACATGAACTTTGTGGTCCACAGGGTCCGGCAGCCCCTTTCATTAGAGGCTCTAAACCCCGGCTCATTGGCACCTGGGAGGTGACACTCCCAACCCCACTTCCTTGAGAGGTTTAAGGCAGGCCGGTCTTTTTTCAGGCCACCTTCATGTCTGATACATTTATAGATATGACAAGTGATTTGGAATGTTCTTTGCTTAAAGATGTAAAATCCACGCAAGTTGCAACTAGTAAGGAGCCATTAGTTACTAGAAGCTCTGAAGAGATGAGGCTTAAAGGAATCACAACCCAAGAACAGTCTTCATCCTAATCCTGCAGATGAAGAAACTGAGCATTCCAATTAATCAATGCAAAGGTGAAACCACAAAGTGTTGAAATTGAGATACTATATTAGTAAGCAAAGTTTTATTCTATTAAAAGGAAGCATGCTTAAATTAAGGCACATTCGTACCACGTTGATAAATTTACCAAAATGCTCCTTCTGAGCATTACTGTCAAATTTACTTATTTCCTAACAGTGTGTTCACTAAATGGAATATACTGTTAGGTAACACGGAGTGCACAATTAAAATACCCCCCTCCTCTAAATAAGACAAGATAGACGTAAACACGTAAGCCTGTGTCAACCAACGCATCTCGGAATTCAGAAAAGAATGTCACTCCAGGCTGGGGTCACACAAGAGCTGATGCGACAGAACTACGTGCACCATCAAGAAGCGCAGCTCGTTCCCTACCAATTGCCAAGTAAGGATCCAAAGCCCTGAACATTATAATGAGACACGCCTCTAACGCAGATGTCAAATGTGGCTCTCTACGCACTGACAACGGCAAGGTCTGTCACCTAAGACACTACAAGCCCAGTGCCCCTGCTAGAACTCAGTCCTGTGGGCTGGCTTCCCTGAAGCCGACACAGTCAAGTGTGGGGAAGAGTAGAGCTCCTTATCCAGCTCCTCATCCACGGCTTCCAGCAGACAGGGCCAGAGGCGGCAATTGCAAAAAGCAACAGCTTCTTTAAATAGTGGCAGCGCTGCAAATCAAATCACAGGCCACCTCGTAAGTGCAGAAAAGACCAAACAAATATTAGTCTTTTCAGGCTCATTCCCCAACACCAAATAACTCAACTCTTACCAGCATTTCAAAAATTACAATGTAGATTATAACTGGAGAGGGACTCCAAAAGAATGAATTCTTCCCTAAATTCAAGTGACAGGAGTGTAAAGCATTCTGAGAAGTCAGCTGGAGGAAAACACATGTAGTCCTCTCCTGCACATTATGTGCCTTATATGGGAAGGGAAACTGAAGTCTGTTAGAACCATGGAGAAAAACCCAACAGAAGCAATCTTCAGGTGGCCCACTCAAAAAGAAATAAAAATATTAGTGCACTATAATTGTTTTTAAGAAATGTGTCATAACTCCAAAGAGAACTAGTCACATTAAAAAACTGTAAGCCTTACAAAGTAGCCTACCATCTCCACGTCAATAGATTTGCACCAAATGCTCACTGAGCCAGTCTGACACCAATATCAGAGAAAGAAAGCTTCTGTTTGAAGCCAATAACTGGAATAACCTTCAAATACAGAAAGACTCTACAATTGGACAAACAAGATAAATGTTTAAAACACTGAACAGATTAAGCTTAAAAGGTTTCCCTATTTAAAAGATTATTCCAAAAATCTCACATCAAAGAAAAAGACTTTTAATTTTTCCTGCTCCCAATTCTATTTTGAGCAATCTAGTACTTTGAAGTTTGAGCAATCTACTCTTACAAAACTAGAACATATGTCTCTGAATTAGTAAAGGTATCTTTATCTTCCTGAAAGGAAACACGGTGATAGTTCTTATCACAACTTATATTGCCCTGCAATTCACAATTCACACAAGCTTTTCTCAATTCACAATCTCAAGTCACAAGTGCTGTGAGACTAATACGTCGTCATCGTTATTTTTTGTGTGTGGGACTAATACTTTAATGTTTAGTTTCTATCTCAACTTTCACTCTAACACAATGACTCTCTCCAAGTGAGTTAATACAGTTCTGTTTCAGCTAACCAAAAACTGAAGTATTTCTACCACTTAATCCTTCAAGACAGTAATTTTCCCTCACTTTCATCCTGATACTTAAATAGAAGTCTGGAAAAAGATGAACCCCAGGACACAATCTTCACAAATACAAAAGTAAACTAGATTAATCAAATAGAAATAGCAAATTCAACTAATTCAGTTACAATAATAGAAATCTCAGAACACCTCTTACACAGCCCGTCTCAATGAGACATCCCTGCTGAACTTTCGATGATAACCCAACATTCAACCTCACTTGAGCATCTCTGATGAGGAGCACCACCTTACAGTTAGCAGAGAGTTGTAATTGTCTGAAAGTTCTTCTCTAAAATATATCTAGTTTACTATTACTACCCACAGGCTCTGGGGCCGTACAAAACAAGCGTAACTCTGCTCTCAAATGTTTTTAGCTATCGGAAGGCCCTTTTCCCAGTCTCTCATTTCCAATATTCTGCTTTCCATTGTAAAATTCTGTAACATAATTTCAAAACCTGCTCCAGTTTCTGTCTTCCTTAGAAACATTCCTAAAATAAAATTCAGTGCTTTCTTCACTGCATTTTTTTTCAATACTTAGTAAATTTATGCTCTTAATTTGGATAATGGGGGTGGGAGTAAAACTTGAAATCTCTTCAACTGCTAATAAGAAAGTCTAAGATAAACATTCACAAAAATCCAACATCGTAACTGAGGCAGACAAATGGTGCCGAGACAACATGTAAAAGAATAAAAGTGGGCTGAGCACAGTGGCTCACGCCTGTAATCCTCACACTCTGGGAGGCCAAGGCAGGTGGATTACTTCAGCTCAGGAGTTCAAGACCAGCCTGAGCCAGAGTGAGACCGGTTCTCTGAAATACAGCCGGGTGTTGTGGCCAGCACGTATAGTCCCAACTACTCAGAAAGCTGAGGCAAGAGGGTCACTTGAGCCCAGGAGTTTGAGGTTGCCGTGAGCTGTGACACCACAGCATTCTACCCAGGGGGACAAAGTGTGAGACTCTGTCTCAAAAAAAAAAAAAAAATGAAAGTTACACCCTGTGTCATACCACATAAAAACTTATGACTAGGTCCAGTGGCTCATACATATAATCCCAACACTTTGGGAGACAGAAGGATCACTTGAGGTCAGTAGCACAAAACCAGCCTGGGCAACACAGTCAGGGAGGGAACCTTAAAATTTAGCTGCATGTGATGACACATGCCTGTGGTCCCAGTTACTCAAAAGGCTGAAGCAGAAGGATCACTAGCACCCAGGAGTTTAAGGTTGCAAGGAGCCATGACTATGCCACTGCACTCTAACCCAGACAACAAGTGAGACCCGGTCTCTTTGTTTTGTGAGGGTTTTTTTTTGAGACAGAGCCTCAAGCTGTCGCACTGGGTAGAGTGCCGTGGCATCACAGCTCACAGCAACCTCCAACTTCTGGGCTCACGTGATTCTCCTGCCTCCACCTTCCAAGTAGCTGGGACTACAGGCGACCACCACAACACCCAGCTATTTTTTGTTGCAGCCATCGTTGTTGTCTGGCGAGCCCGGCTGGATTCGAACCTGCCAGCTCAGGTGTTAAGTGGCTGGTGCCTTAGCTGCCTGAGCCACAGGTGCCAAGCCAAGACCCCATCCCTTTGGAAAAAAAGAGAAAAAGAATATCACAAAATGGATCAAAAACCTTAGAAGAAAACATATAGGTAAATACTAAGGATTAGGCAAAGTTTTCTTAGTTATGACCAAAAAATACAAGCCACAGGGGAAAAAAAATAAACTGATGTCAAAATTGAAAGCCTTTTAACTTCAAAGGACACGATCGAGAAAGTGAAAATAACCAGAGAATCGGAGAAAAGTTTGTAAATCACACAGGGGATATCTAGAATATCTAGATTAGAATATCTAGAATATCTTTGTATCTAGAATATATGAAGCATTACAACTCAACAAAAAGACAAATCAATTTTAAAAATCTGAACAGATACTCTACTAAAGAAAAATACACAAATGGACAATAACCATATGAAAATATGCTCAGTATCATTAGCTACTGGGGAAATACAAATCAAAGTCAGTCTGAGACCCCACCCCACACCCTTCAGGTAGCGCAGAGTAAAAGGCTGCATGTGCTGTTGCTGGAAATGGTGCAACCAGTTTGGAAAACAATCTGGTCATTCAATCATTAGAATTTCACTAGAAATCATGCATTACTAGAATTTCAAAAGCATATTTCATATAAAATTGATAGGTGTCATTTGTAAAATTTCACAAGAATGAAAAAATATGTGAAGTGAAAAATGAAAAATGAAAAAATGCTCTATGTATTTATCATCAGCGACTATAAACTTGTTTTTAAATTCTAGGAGGCAAACAGAATAGCCAGCATACTTGACATGCCAAAGAAAGTACTGGTGGTCTTCTTACAACTGACAAGGCAATTAAAAGAGCTCACCAAATTATTCAATTCCTAGACTTTCAAGTAAAAAAATTACCCTTCAAATTGACAAAGATTTTAAATAGGACGCTGAAGAGTAGTGACTTTTAGTAAAATTGTGGAATGGGCTTTTAATCATTAATAGCTTAATAAAGCTAATACAGATACCACATTTTTAAAAAGTAACAATGGACTAGAAATGCCCACCCCTCTAAAAACGAGAAAAGACTTGTTAAAAGCACAGGTTGCCAGGTCCCATCCCTGACTTTCTGACTGAACTGCTGGATCTGGGATTCAGCTCAGAATCACCATTTCTAACAAGTTACCAGATGATGGGACTGCCAAGAACCGCACTTCAAAAGCCTCTATATGATCTTGATTCAGCTAATTCATAGTTTGAGAACAATGTTAAGACTAATGATCCAACAATCACTTGTCAAATATCACTTACCAAACATGGGTTAAGTAAAATAAATAAAAGGTAGCAGAGAAGCCCTTATACCACCAGGACTTTACTAGAGCTGTGTGCTCCAACTGGTCCAGCTACTAACAGGGTCTGAGACGCCCCTCAAGTCCTGCTCGCCTGAGCCTGCTCGCTGGGGGTAACTGCTTGTTCCTTGTAACCTCACTGCAAGGTAAGGCTGCTGACACGTAGCATTTGTTTGACTATTCACCCTCAAGACTTCTCTCACCTATTAAACTAAATTCCAGAACAGTCTACTGCCAGAGGTTTCCATACGCTTAGAATTCTTGGCACAGGCTTTCTTTTTTTGAGACAGATTCTCAACTATGTCGCCCTTGGTAGAGTGCCGTGGTATCACAGCTCACAGCAACCTCCAACTCTTGGGCTTAAGCGATTCTCTTGCCTCAGCCTTCCAAGTAGCTGGGACTACAAGTACCCACCACAACTCCCAGCCATTTTTTTGTTGTAGTTGTCAATGTTCAGCAGGCCCGGGCCGGGCTCAAACGCACCAGCCTGGGTGTATGCGGTCAGCCCCTATCCACTGAGCTACAGGTGGTAAGCCAGCACAAACTTTCTACAAAGACTATGTGTTTAGTAAATTATTAAAATGAATATATCCTAATTTCACCCCAGAAAAAAAAGAAAAACATAATAGGATTTTACACAGACATCATGTAAAATGACTATGTGTAAGGTTAAATTATGGCATTTAACCGTTTAGGGTTAGCCTTAAGAATCAGAACACTAGAATGGGAGGCTTCAAACCTCATTTCAACAAAAACCTACAACATAACTCCTCAGTTGGTCAACTAACCTACAGTTTACTTCTCATAAAATGCATTCACAGTACAAAGTCAGGCTATTTGTTTTAAAGATTAATCTGCCATACACAGATTATTATCGATAGGAGACCAGCTACCCAAGTGTCATTCTTTCCATAACGTGTCATTCACATTAAAAATATCTTTGTGTTATGCCGTGTATCCTCAAATCCCCTTGAAACCAATAATCCTTTTTTTTTTTTTTTACCCTTGCTGTTGCCTGGGCTAGAGTGCAGTGGCAACACAGCTCATAGGCAACCTCAAATTCCTGGACTCAAAGGGATCCTCCTGCCTCAGCCTCCTGAGTAACTGATTACAGGTGTGTGCCACTACACCTAGTTAATTTTATTTTTTGTAGAGATGGGGTCTTGCTATTTTGCCCAGACTGGTCTCAAATTCCTGGCCTGGAGTGATCCTCCTGATTCACCTCACTCAAGAGCTGGGACTGCAGGGGTGAGCCACTGAGCCTGGTCCAGAAAGGCTCCTCTGTGGTGTCTCCAACGTCACAGAAAGCAGCACAGAATTCAGCAGCACCTTAACAAACGTCTCAGTGTCATTAACTATAATTACTCTATGATAGTTTTATATTTAACTCCACTGCATTATCTTTTATCTTTCTGCCTTTTATAGGTTGTGAAGGAAAGAAGACAGGGAGAAGAAATGTTATTTATCTTTATATTCTCCAATGTGCAACAGTGCCGGGTAGGCAGCAGGTGCTTATTCCTGAGCCTGCATCCTCATCCTCGTGCTCACACAGCTCACAATGCTATTAGCCTATTAGCATCACAAGAGTGTTTGTTTTCTTTTTTTTTTTTTTTTGGGGGGGGGAGGAGACAAGAGTCTTACTCTGCTGCCCTTCGTATGGTGCCGTGCAGTCACAGCTCACAGCAACCTCAAACTCTTGGGGGCTCAAGTGATCCTCTTGCTTCAGACTCCCGAGTAGCTGGGACTAACAGGCACCCAGTACAATGCTCGGTTATTTTTTATTTATTTATTTTTTTTTTTTTTTTAAAGAGACAAGGTCTCGGCTCTGGCTCAGGCAACCCACACGTCCCGGCCTCCCAGAATGCTAGGATCACAGGCCTGAGCCACTGCACCCAGCCACAAGTATCTATTTCTGACAATTTAGGAAAGAAAAAAGACCTAAGGCAGCTACAGAATCTCAAATCCTAAGTACAAGAAAAACACACCAAATATGCACTTCAATTTACCCCGTGATAGACCCACGGTCAGAACAAACAACAGGGCCACTGTGCAAAACATTAAGTCAATTTAAGGAGTTATGGGGTTTGCTTTTGTTTGTTTAAACATATACAGGCAATCCTGAATTTGGATGACAGCAAGGTACTGTGAAAGTGATCTTCATCAGCAGGAATTGTTCCACAACCTTTAAAATGTTTTTTTAAAAATTCTCTTACCATCAGTTATAAAAGCACAGAAAAAATTTTATGAAACTCATATTAATTTAGTACACCGTAACTTAGAACTATTGCAAATTGTTTCAGTTCTTTGTAAATACTTGGTCTAGTACTTGGAACAGCACTTCCCGTTGTGTAACACAGAGCAAGAACGTGTTCTACATCTTGGTGAACCATCACGCACCTTTCTAAGTTAGGACCAGCTTCTAACATTTTATGCTTTATACTTTCCAAGTCACGAGAGCGCTCTTTGGTGTGAACTCTCCATCAGGGCCGCCTCCTGCAGGCCTTGCCCTCAGTCCTCACGCTGCTCTGCTGACCACTGAGACCCTCCACCTGCTGCTCATCGAGAGCATCTTGGCCACTGACTGCACAAAACCTCCCAGCGGTCACATCTCCTGACTCCATTCACATTTGCTTACAACTTCACTTTCAGACTCAGCGCTTTTTATTTACTGCACTTTCACCTTTGCAGATATTAAGGTGTGATTTTACAGAAGTTGGGGGATGCTGAGAAGACAGCAGATCCACTGAGGGAAACAACAGAACCGGAGGAAACCGTGCAAAGCACAAAATGTTACATCACGTTGCAACTCTGTAAAGAGAATTCTCCATGGCAAGAACCATCACATGCAATAAAGGAAAGGCGTGACTGAATAAATAACATTTGTAGTTCAAGAAAGAGTAAGAAAAAGTGTTTAATTATTAAGCTAAACAAGGTAGTATTTATTCCGTATGTAATAGGTCACTTTCAAAGGACCTGTTATAATAGAGTGGAATTAAATGAACAAAATTTAGTTTAATAAAAATCCTAATACAATAATTTCCCTTAATCTTTGTGAAAATGGTTGCTCATACTTTTTAGCTTTATTTTGTTTAAATTGACAAGCAGTTAAAATTGTGTATTTTTTTTTAAAGGCATGACTAACTAAAGAACTAAGTTACAACTCACACACCAGAAAACCTCGACCTTCCCTCATGTAGGAAGAGATCATAAGGAAACAATCTTCCACTCATAGACACGGGAGCTTAAAACATGAAAAGGTATTCACACAAATTAAGATTTCACTGATACCATCTGAAGGAATTTCGGTTACAATACTAAACAGCGCACATTGTATGATTTATACATAATGTGAAGTATAAAAATAATGAATAGATTCATTATCGAGATAACGGTTACCTTACAGAGGCCAAGAATGGAGGAATGACTGGGTGGTGGTGAAATGAGTATGTTGAGCGTGTGAAATTCATGAAGCTGTACTTTCTGCCTTTTTACATATCATATATATCATAGTGAAAAGTGTATTTAAAAAAAATACGGTATCATTTTTCACCTACCAGTTTGGTAAAAATAAAAAAAGTCCTGTAACATTCTGTTGTGTATATAGTCACACACTGCTGGTAAAAGCATCAATTACAATAACCTGGCAGTGAAATTTTGAAATACACTTATCCTCTAACTCTGAAATATCACTGAAGGGAATTTACCCTTCAAAATATGCTTGCAGACACGCAAAGTAACTCACAATGTTATTCACTGTAGCATTAGCCAAAAAAAGAAAAAGGAAAAGAACCCATCCTCTATCAATAGGGGCCTGGAAATATAATGAATTATTATTCAGTCAAAAAAATAATGAAGAAGAGACTCTTCATAAACTGATAGAGCGTTATCACCAGGGTACACTATCAGGCTACCCAGAGAGGTGGGAGGGAAAGCAAATCAGTGTGTGTACTAGAATACAGTATTTTCAAGGAAAAAAAAAGGGAAAGAATATTCGTTTATCCTGGTTGCATATAGGCACATGACCCCTGGAGAGACATACAGAAGTTGATAATACTTGTTTGCTTCACAGAAAACCAGGTGGACAGGGGACAAGTATGGGAAGATGGTTTGCTGTGTGCATTTTAAATAGAAAACCTGACAGAATGTTTAAAACAAGTTAAAAAATAATTACTTGAAAGAAAAGCAAGAATCGAGATGCATAAAGAGACAATCAGACAAAATAATCTAGACAAAATAATGGCTAAATTCTCAGAGAAGGGTCCTCTAGAAATGCTTTGTAAGAAAGCCCCCCATCCTAGGGTTTAGCTGTGCTGCGCAGTGAGACAGGAAGTGCACAGTGAGGCCAGGAGCACCACGCAGACAGAAACCAGGCGACGGGGACAACCCAGGGGCATCCAACTTGGGATATCTTGACACAATTTGAGAGTTCTCATGCAAAATGAAAGGGAAAAAGAGAAATGAACAAGACAGAGCCCTCCAAAGTTACTGCTGTTCTGCAATCAGCAAGATGAAAGAGAGGGAACTTTGACCTTTTTTTCTCGCCTCTATTTCCAACACATGCTGAGAAGTTATGCTAGCTACATTCAGGATGAGGTTCTCGGCTTTTGCTTCAACTACAGGGCACAATGAGAAGTCTGGTTTTGGAGCCAGATGGTGAAGGTCCAAACCTACCACTATCAAGAAATTAATGAGCACTCTCTCAAGGGTCAGCATGGAGGCCCTCGCCTGCACTCCCAGTGCTCTGAGAGGCCAAGGTGGGAGGATGGCTTGAGGACAGGAGCTCAGGACCAGCTTGAGCAAGAGCTACACCCAGGTCTCTACAAAAACAGAAAAATTCACTAGGTGTGGTGGAAGGTAGGTAGGACCAGCTATCTCAAGAGAGGAGGATCACTCGAGTCCAGGAGTTTGAGGCTGAAGTGAACTGTACTATCACCCCAGCAACAAAGTGAGAGCCAGGGGAGGGCAGGAGGACCACCTTCGAGCCCAGTATTTAACTTTTGAGCCTCAGATTACCTTAGTAAAATATTTACCTTTATGTAAAATAGGGATATTATTACCCACCTCATGGAATCCTAATTAGCAAAGCTAATATGTTAGTTTATTAAATATGAAATTCTCAGATTTCCTTAAGTATTAAGTTCAACAGCTGACATCTCTGACATTTCACTTTGACTTTTTTTAAATTGTGAAGGTACATACATCCTCATTCTTTCAGTACATATTTTAGTTTGTGGTTCTTTCTTTCTTTCTTTTTTTTTTTTTTTTAAACAGGAACTCTACTTTATTGCGCCAAGCAGCCGCTTATATAGAGCATGGGGAAGTGTGGTTCTATCTTTCAAAAAGAATGTTACAGAGCGATTTTTGTGAAACATGCGTAAGTCAAAAATTCATTTTATTTTTAAATATGAGTTCCATTACGGAACCAACGCAGGGCAGACAGCTTGAAAAATTTACGATGTGTTTGGAAAGGATGATGAATGCACAGTGCACCTATAGTTTGAAAAGCTCAGTCCTGGCAATTTCCATCTTGAAAACAAGCTACGCGGGTTACCTAAGACCAACGTGGATAATATGAGCAGAAAACGGAAGAGAATCCATCTCAACCTACCCATGAACTGGCAGTGAGGTTTGACCTTATATTCCAACAACACTGGAACATTTGAAACAAATCGGCAAGGTGAAAAAACTGGACAGGTGGGCTCTGTGTGAGTGTCAGAAGAGATGTCATTCCCAAGCTTGCCAGTCTCTGCTGTCACAAAGGTGAACCATATCTATACCACATTGTCACATGTGATGAAAGATGGATTCTGACAATCGTGAACATTTGGCACAATGGCTACGTAAAGATGAAGAGCCAAAACACAATCCAAAAGCTAATGGTGTCTGTGTTGTGGTCCAGTGCTAGTATTACCCGCTACAGCTTCGTGTAACCTGGTTGGACCACTGCAGCAGATTCCACTGCAGCCAGCTGGAGGAAACGGTGAGGAGGCTGAGATTGAGCAGCCAAGACTGGTCAGTGTAGACAGGCCCGTCCTCTCGCAAAACAACCCTCCACCACGTCACACAAACAATGCTGTTCCAACTACAGAGTGGACCGCTTCTCCCAATCTCTGGACCACTTCTTGCAAGGAAAAAACATTTAATCCTCAACAAGCTGTGGGAAATGCCTTTTGTGATTTTATTGCCAAGCTTCTTCCCTGCTGGCGCATACAAGCTACCATTCAGTAGCAAAACTGTGTGGACAGTTTAGGCTCACACTCTTAATTGTTACTGCTTCCTGTTTGCAAATATAATAAACTAAACTTTGGATTTGAAATTGGACATTTCAGACTTAATGACCTAATACATTAAAAAAACATAGCACAACATTTGTTGATTAAAAGGCATTCAAAAAATGGTTGCTATGTCATCACTAACATGTTTGATAAAATTCTTTCCTGAATGTCTAACTCTTCCTCAAAGACGTGCAACACACAGAGAAAGTAAAACCACCTTGTTCTTGTAATCATGAAGATCAGAAAGTGGAGGAGGAATGAGGAACTGAGAAGATGGGGACAGAACAGCACTCGTGTCACACACCCTTCCTTCTCACCACTCATTGCACGGAGCACCTGCTGCGGTTCCAAAGATGCTGAGTCCCACCCCTAAAAGTGGGGGGAGGGGAAGAACCTAAATGTAAAAGACGTAAGACGCTTGGCCGTTCTCCATACCCTCTGTCCAGTCTTACACACGTTAAGGAAAGTACTGCCATCTTCCAGAAAAGATGAGATTTGTGCTCTACCTGGTATCTACATTTTAATGCCAGAGGTTTTTTTTTGTTTGTTTGTTTTTATGTAAATAAAGAGCACTCTGCGGGTTAATCCCAGCAGGCTGGGAACGGTCTGAGTATAGCCCTGAAAACACAGGTGCTGGTCAGAGCACAGGCCACAGTCCCGCCAGCGGATGCCTGTTTGGGCGACTTCTCAGCACTGCGCACTGTTACCTGTGAGCTGCACGAGTGTGGTGAGACCCACAGGGCTCTTCCACGGGGGCCACTTATGTAGCACAATACGCCTATGTGGCCAGCAGGATATAACCCGCTGAGACCCCATCACGAGAACCATGGTCCTGAGGTGTGCCCTGCACACACAACTGACGCTGACCTGGGAGAGCCGACCCCACACGGCCTGCGGCCGCCCCAGAGCAGCTCACACGCTGCCCCTGCGGCTCCGGCACCGAGGCAGCCTTTGGTTCTGAGGCACACACAGCCTTACTTTCAAGCAGTTGCAACAGTAAGCCACAAATTGATCAGCACTGTCATTTTGGGTCATATGGATCTTAAATAGCAATCAAATTTTGCCTAATTGCCACTGTTCGTTGACCTAAAAACAAAATTGTGATTTTAAAAAACAGAACGGAATAATATGAATGTAAAATGCATAGAGCAGTGGTTCTCAACCTGCAGGCTGCCACCCCTTTGGGTCTCCTGTATATCAGACATTTGCATTACAGTTCTTAACAGTAGCAAAATTACAGTTATGAAGTAGGAACGAAAATAGTTTTATGGTTGGGGGTCACCACAACATGAAGAACTGTATTAAAGGGTCGCAGCATTAGGAAGGTTGAGAACCAATGGCATAGAGGCAATGCGATTATAAAATACAGCCAGGAAAGGAGCGGGGAGAGAGGCGGAGGTCAAATGACAGGAATCCAAGCCAGCGGTGAGGGCAGAGAGGATTTCCAGGAGACAGAACCCCAGCAAGCACAGGCTCTGAAGCAACAACAGGCTGGAAAAACTAAGTGTGGCTGGAGAATGGTAAGCAAAGGACAAATGGGAGGAAATGACAAGGGACCTGTGGGGCCAGATGCCGGAAAGCCTCAGAAATGTGGACTCCAACCCTCCCTACCGCCTTCCCCAACACCCTGGGCCTGCGCCTGCGCACACAGGCCTGGCCCTCACTCCCCACTGACCTGCGCCTGCGCACACAGCCCTGGCCCTCATGCCCCATTGACAGCACTTCCAGAGTGAATGCTCTAAACACAATTATGTGGTTTCACACCTTAAAATAAATGAACCCCAAATCCCAGGGTTGACATGATCCTTATTTTTTCTCTCCCTTCCTATGACAGTTGAGATACATACTGTTAACTCTATCACACCGCTCCAAAGTTCCGCTCTTTTTTTATACCACATATGTGCCCAATAAACACACTCTGTACTGGATAATGATTAAGGACAAATAAAATAATATATGCATGTATCATTTTATGAGTAACACTATATTGGATGTCTGGGTTTTTTTAGTCCTCTGATTCTGCTTTCAGGAAACTGCAGTTTGTTGTACATAGTCTTGGGATTTTCAATCACAGCGCTATCTCCTCCCCTGGCCAAAGAACTCACACTGGGCAGAGCAGACACCTTCCCGGGTATGTGCAAGCAAAGAAGAGAGAGATGTACAGGAAAATAATTCAAGCTGATATTTAACCACTGCCAAGTCAGTCCCTGATTCCCACAGCCTAGATTCTTTGTTCTTCCGGGCTTTTTTAATACAATGAATTACCATACATCCTCCTTTTTGCTTCAATTAACTATACTGCTTTATTTTCAGCCAAAAAACCAGGAGTCAAGAAACCAAGATTGTGAAAAGGTCAGCACAAGTCACAATGCAACAAGCAGGAAGCATAAAGCAGAGGAGTGAAGGGTGGTCTGCTGAGAGGGCAGAGAGGGAGGACAGAGAGGGCTGACCAAAACACAGGGTGCTGGACACGAGGTCTGCTAAGCAGGAGGACAGAGAGGGAGGACAGAGAGGGCTGACCAGGACACAGGGGGCTGGACATGAGGTCTGCTAAGCAGGAGGACAGAGAGGGAGGACAGGGAGGGCTGACCGGGACACAGGGTGCTGGACACATGGTCTGCTGAGCAAGCAGACAGGGACACAGGGTGCTGGACACATGGTCTGCTGAGAGGGAGCACAGAGAGGGAGGACAGAGAGGGCTGACCGGGACACAGGGTGCTGGACACATGGTCTGCTGAGCGGGCAGATGGGGACGCAGGGTGCTGAACACATGGTCTGCTGAGAGGGAGGAGGGAGAAGGCTGACCGGGACACAGGGTGCTGGACACGTGGTCTGCTGAGCAGGCAGACGGGGACACAGGGTGCTGGACACATGGTCTGCTGAGAGGGAGCACAGAGAGGGAGGACAGAGAAGGCTGACCGGCACACAGGGTGCTGGATGCAGACACCTGAAACTGCTGTTAAGAACGGACGCAACAGTCCAGTCTCCAAGACAGTGCTACATTCTGGAACAGAGGCCAGTTATCTAGAAAGCCAGAAAGTGGAAACAATCAGTTATGATCAAAGCAGTGCTGCAATTATCTAAAATTCCTGGCTTCCCAGCTTTAAAATGATTATTGTTTTCTCTTACCACATCACCTCACCCCTATCCCCAATTTCTTAAAGTAACTGGAAATGGAGGTAATTTGAGAGACTCTGCTCCTTAAAACTTTTTTAAAAGGACACACCTATAACTTCCCCACCTTATCCACTGCCTCGAGATCACCACACCTGTCATCTACTTTAATAACAGCGCCCTGTGTGGCAAAGATGTCTGTATGTCTCTATAGGAGTGATTTTCAGCTGGTATGCCACAGCACTCTAGTGTGCTGTGAAAGGGTATTAGGTGTGCTGTGGAATTTTTTTAAAGATTAAACATTATTTTTGAAAGAAGTCAAAATCACATAAGTATATCCTTTTATCACTCTTTTGTCCTAATCAACATAATTTAAGTGTGCTGCAGAAGTTTCACTATAGGTTCAAGTGCACTGTGAGATTTAAAAAAGGCTGAAAATCACTCCATAGTAATAAAATGTTAACCTCCTTAACAGCAAGAAAAATGTTTGAACCTCAGTGTCTATTTAATTCTATAGCTAGGACATAGTAAAAATATCAGTAGCAGAAGGCTTCTGACTATCAGATACCTGCATCATTCCTAGCACTGCCAGGCTCCCTGTATATGCTTTTAATTCTCACATTCAGCTCAGAAGATGTTATGATTCCCAGTTTTATAACTGCAAAAACAGACTCAAAGAGGGAAATAACATAAAACCACCAGAGGTAGAAGATCTTAGTTCTATTTGCATTCAAATCTCTCCAACTTCACACTTTTCCAAGAGATTAAGATAGAATCAAGGGTGCTCAAACTGCAGGTCACAACCAATTTGCAGATCATAAGACAACAGTGGGTCACACCCTTATTTAATAAAACAGTACGTGTACATCACATGAAGGGTAAATACTGTCTTATGATCCTCCCACTTCAGTATTATACACACATGTACAAGGCAGCGACGTTCACCTGTCCCTTCCTGGGCGTCACTGTCACAGTGTGGAAGCTGTGGGCCTAACTAGGCACCATCATCACGACTGCTGTGCGCACTGACACAGCCTCTTAATTGTCCATCAAAATTGATGTTTAAAAACATTTGGCAATAAAATCCAACACAATGTGCTAAATACATTAACAAAAATAAAAAGGTTTAAAAGGTGTTATATGAAAAGGCACTTGTCATCTCCACTGACAAAATGTACCTTAAAACTGCACTGCACATCCACAAGACTGCAAAGAGGAAAAGTACACCACATGCCATTTCTTACACTCTCTTCCCCACCCCAGGGCTTTCACCAAGTCATTTTCAAAACTGTTTCCCTACTTTCCTAGGCTTTGCTAAAGGTAACAACCCAAGTTTATCAGTTTTCTGACCATTTTTATGAGTGACTGGATAAATATTCTTCTGTATTGACTATCCCTTTAAAAAAAAAATACTTCTCCCACATGTACAACTTTATACACAAAGCACTCAGTAGCTGATGGCAGGCAATATGAGAATGCCTGTGCAGGCTTCTTCCACAAGGGGCCATATACCCAAAGTACAGTACAGTAACTTTCAAACACTGAACATTACAGTGTTCTTTGTTACTGGGAGGAAAGCGATAACTTATTAATTCTTTTAAGGCACTATGCAAAAAGAAGTGATGGTGCTCAAGAGAAAGACACGTTGGGAGAGAACACAACCAGTCAGAAATTAGTCAATCTCAGTCCAAGGCAGCTGAATCAATGTTACCTATGGCCTCCCCTTCCCAAGGTCCCACCAAAATGGCAGAGAAAAGACCTAAATTAAAAGGAAACTACAGCACTATTACAAAACAAGATGTCACTAAGTCATCATAAATGTTAAAGAGTTCTGGACAGATTAAATATAGAAAAGACTGAAGAAAAAAGAACGTATATAAAAAAGACATCACCAGTTTTTCCAAGGGCACACACAAAAGCTTCCAAGTTACCATCAAACTAGTCACAATCCAGCGAGGAGATGACCATGTTCCTGATCAGGGCACCACATCACCTGCATCCTGGACAGCGGCCCATCCTCCCCCCAGGGAACAGCTTTTCATCTCAACCAGGGGAGGACATGACCGTGGACTCTGATCAGGGCACCACATCACCAGCATTGTGGGCAGAGGCCCATCCTCTCCCCTACTGAATGCCTTTTCTGCCTTTAGGATTAAGCCTGTTCACTTAAAAAAGTGGACATTCTAGCCCAAGTAAGCCTTACTGTGAGAGCACCCAGGCCTGAAAGAGAAGACACACCAGATTGTCAGTGCTAAGGAAGAAATAAAAGGAGCAAGAGGCCAACTGGGAAGGAAAAAGAGAGAAAGAGAAAGGGGTCACAATTATAATCCAAAAGAAACACTCAGCTAAGGAGTGGAGTGCCACCAGGCCTGACCCCTCGCCACATTCAGCACATGGAGTCCTGCGGGTAGACATCTGACCCTACTTCACAGAACCATGAACATAACTGCCATTCAAGAGAGAAGTAGGAGCTGTGCATGAAGAACCACCTGCTACAGGAGAAACACGTCACTGCCAGAGCTCACGGAGACCCACCAACTAAGGGACAGATCCCACAGAGTAACACGTCACTGCCAGAGTTGACCGACAATAACCCACTACGGGACGGACCGCACAGAGAGTAACATGTCACTGCCAGAGCTGACCGAGACCCCCCCAGAGAGAAACACGTCACTGCCAGAGCTGACCGAGACCCACCCGCTACAGGACGGACCCCACAGAGAGAGACACGTCTCTGCCAGAGCTGACCGAGACCCACCCGCTACGGGACGGACCCCACAGAGAGAGACACATCACTGACAGAGCTGACCGAGACCCACCCGCTACGAGACGGACCCCACAGAGAGTGACACGTCACTGCCAGAGCTGACGGAGACCCACCAAGTATGGATGGAGTCTCCATAAAAAAGGAGCAAGACGTACAGACAGAATAGTTAACAGAGAGAACAGAAATCTAGGAACAAATATATTTCAATTCGCAGTATCTTCAGAGGGACTGAAGAAAAACACTCCAAGAGAAAATAGGCCACAGTCAAGAAAGAAACAATAACGGCAATGAATAATCATTAAAGGCAAAATTTAAAAAAAAAACTGTGTAATTGTAGTTAATAAAATGGGCATGACTAAACATCAGATTAAAAGTGCGAGATAAAATCTCAGAAGGTAAAGTTAAAAAAAGAAAAAGCGTTATTTTAATATGAGAAAAACACTGAACTGTGACAGTCAGAGGAGTCCGACATCCACTTACATAAGACATTCAAAAGTGTGGAAGAGAGATGGAGGGAAATTAATCAAAAAACAAGAAGGTTAAATTTTACAAGAGCTGGAGAAAGAACGAGATGTCAAACTGAAAAGATTTATTCACTGTGACATGATAAAGTTTGAAAAGCATTGCTCTCACACGTCAAAATAAAAACATTTCAAACATTCAAGAAAAGAAATTGTACTTGTGTGAAAAAACTAAAAAGATACAACAGCAAAACCAAAAAAGGAAATCCAAGACAACACAATATGAGGTACAAAGAACAGTGGCAGCTGAGTAGGAACCACAAATAACTAATGAAAAAGAAATCTCATTTAACAAAGTTTTAAGGACACCAGGTATCTCCTTCCTCATAAATATAACATAGTAAGTAAGTCGTAACAATTAGTAATTTTGTTTTCCATGTTTTAATCATCCTGTGGTGGTGGGAGGAGAGAATTACAAAACTAACTAGTTGCCAACTCTAATCCTTCACTGGTTAAAAATAGTAATATATTTTCTTAAATAGGAAAGAGGAAAAATATATACGGAAGAACAAAAGCCCTAACTTCCTCAAAGCTTTAAACAAGATGCATCCTATGGTTAATGTATGGAGATGTCAGGGTCTTTGACATAATTTATTACAATAACTGAAGCAAGAAATGGAGCTGTTAACAGTGGCTGCCTCTAGGTCTGGAGGGTAGAGGGAAGGATGGCCCTTGTTTCCTGTTTGAATCATTCTGTACTGTTTGGAGCTTTTTCTACCACACATATGTATTATTTTTAAATAGTTTAAAAACTGATTTTAATTTCTAAAAAGTATAGTATATACAGACATTAAAATAATAGGTAGTAGTTAAGAATAAGATTTATCTGTATTTATATGAAATATCCCCAATGTATTAGATATTCAAGTCAACAGAACAGTATGTGTATAATCCAATTATTATTAAGTACATATATAAGCCATGATAAATATTTCTCACGTTTTTAAAATACACTTGAACATATACAAACATATTTCCAAGGTTATATGCCAAACTCTTAACAACAGCTGTCTGGTGAATTATTATAAAGAAGCTCAAACAGAACTTTCACGTGTCACTTTACAGTATACATCTGTTCTATCAGGTTACTTACCTCATTTTTACAGTATGTCTACATGGCACATAAAAAACTGTTAGTGGAGGAGGAAAAAGTAGAGTCTCCAAAGGTGTCTGTACACCTGTGCTCAGAGCAGCATGATTAACAACAGCCAAAATGTGAAAGCAACCAAAATGCCCATCAACCGATAATTGGATAAACAAAATGTGGTAATTACACACAATGGAGTATTATTCATCCTTTAAAAATAAGGACATTCTTGGGCTAAAATGAAGGTGTTGGTAAAATAAAAATAAGTAAATAAAGAGAAGGAAATTCTGACACACTCCCCAATGCAGAGGCACTCTGAGGACGCTGCACTAAGTGTGGTAAGGCTGGACATCCATCCACACAAGCCAGCACGGAGGCCCACACTCATCTGAGTCCCAAGAGTGGTCAGACTCAGAGAGACAGAGAGAACAGGGGTGGCCCGTGTCTGGGAGGTGGGCGGAACGGGAAGTTGTTCCTGAATGGGTGGGAGTTTCAGGCCAACAAGGTAAGGAGTGCTGAAGTTCCGTGGGACAGCAGCGTGAATGTACTTACCAAACCACCAAACCAGAGCACATTTAACAAGGGTTAGGATAGTAAATTTTGTTACATGTATTTTACAATTAAAAACAAATTTCAAAAGCAAACAGAATTAAAAATTTTTAAATTTAGCCATCCATACATACCTGCACTCCAAGCTAGTCAGGAGGCTTGAGGCAGGAGGATTGCTTGAGCTCAGGCGTTAGGCTGCAGTGAGCTATATGACACCACTGCAGTCAGCCTGGGTGAGAAAGGAAGACCCTTACTCTAAAAATACATTAGTAAATAAAATCTAAAGTTTTTTCATTTAAAATTAAAATTAAAATATAAATAAAAACAAATTTAAATAATAAATCAATAACATCCTCATTCATTCAAGGATTTTTATATTTGTGAATTTTGTCAGTTTGCTAAAATTTATATGCAACCCCAAAATTAATACTTGTGGCACTTTGGGGTCATAGACCTGCACAGAATGCCCACCCCACAGCCAGCTGAGGTCAAACAAGCTATCACACCGTAAACAAATGTCTGTGTGTGGGATTTTTGTATTTGTGTGCTTTTTCTTGGAGCTTTTTAAAATAGCCCTGAACATGGAGCTAAAACACTATCTCCATGTTGTTAGGTTCAAGAAGGCAGCATTGGGTCATGGGTTGGTGCCTGTGGCACAGTTGTTAGGGCATGAACCACGTATGCTGGGGGTGGCAGGTTCAAACCCACACCGGGCCTGCTAAATGATGACAATTACAACAAAAAAATAGCTGGGCGTTATGGCGCGTGCCTGTGGTCCCAGCTACTTGGGAAGCTGAGGCAAGAGAATCACTTAAGCCCAAAAGTTTGAGATTGCTGTGAGCTGTAACACAACAGCACTCTACCAAGAGGGACATAGTGAGACTCTGTCTCAAAAAATAAAAATAAAAATAAAGCACAATGCAAGGAAGGCAGCAATGTTCCTTCATCAGAAAATAGGCATGAAAGACACACATGTATTAAATAAGGTGTTTAAACAAAAATCCAAGATTAGTGCTTATTAGTTCACAAAAATGTTACCAGAGACGCGTAGGAACCAAACCCTGCACTTCCCCCATAGTTGCTGATTTAGTGTTCACACAGACTTGACAGAATATAACTACTGTGAATAATGAAATCAACTTTAGGGCTGGGTGCGCTGGCTGACAGCTGTAACCCCAGCACCCTGGGAGGCCGTGGCGGGTGGACTGCCTGAGCTCACAAGTTTGAGACCAGCCTGAGCAAGAACAAGACCATGTCTCTAAAATTAGCCAAATAGTCTCCAAAATAGTGGCTCAGCACCCATAGCTCAGTGCTTAGGGTGCCGGCCATATGTTCCAGGGCTGGTGGATTCGAACCCAGCCCAGGCCTGCCAAACAACAATGACAACAACAAAAAACAGCTGGATGTTGTGGTGGGCGCCCACAGTCCCAGCTACTCAGGAGACTGAGGCAAGAGACTCACTTGAGCCCAAGAGTTTAAGGTTGCTATGAGCTATGAAGCCACAGCTCACTACGGAAGGTGCCAAAGTGAGACTCTTGCCTCAAAAACAAAAGAAAGAAAAAGAAATCAACTACATTTCACTACAAGGCTAAAGAAAAAAAGACTACAGACAAAAATATTAATTCATATCAACCACTTTAATGTTAATGTGGTTTTTAAAACTTTTAAAGATTAATGGAGTTTTTTTTTTTTAATAGTACATGAAATAAAGTGAGAAATATTTACTCCTAAACTGAAAAATACCGGTTAACTTTTATCGAATATTATTGAGCAGGCTTCATCCTAAGCATTTCAACTACATCTTATGTATGAGAAGTACTTGGTTCAGTCTCTGCACAAAGTAAAGATTCAGTAACACTGGATAATATTTACCTCGGTCAATTATTACAATCACCGAGTGAGGCAGATATATAAGCAAACCTCAGTGCAATGGGCATATGAGAAAATTACCTCACGGTTGTAGGTTTGGGTTCAGTGCAGACACAATTACAGGAGCTAGGACCCTTGATAATTTAATTTCGTTATGAACTATCCACTGCGGTCAACCATAATGAAACCAACTGAAAACAAGGCTCAACTGCAGTAGAAAACTGTGAAGGGCATGCTGGAAACACAAGGACAGTAGGTGTGACCACTGCTTCTAACAGCACTGGGCAGAGTTCAGAAACAGAAAGTGGGCACAGGGGCTGACACCTGAAATCTCAGCACACCGGGAAGTGGGAGAATTGCTTGAGACCAAGAGTCTGAGGTTGCAGTGAACTATGACGACACCAGTGCACGCAGCCGCAGCAACAGCATTTGCTCCTGGTCTCTAGGGACCCCACCCCCACCTGAGATTCACCAGGCAAATCCCTGACTCAGCACTGATAAAGATAAAACCCTCTCTCTCCATTCTCCATTCTCTAAAGGCCAGAAAGTGAGTTTTTAAGGCCACAGCTCTCTCTCGCACCTGCCTACCGTGTTGTTCTGAAGTAAAGGCTGCCGTAACCCACACATAAATAATGTGGCTGTGTTGCAAATAAAACCTCATGCATAAAAATTTGAATTTCATGTGATTTTCACTTGTAATGAAACATTATCATTCTTTTGATTTTTTTAATGATTTAAAAATGTGAAAAACATTTTTAACTTATGGTCCCACAACTTAAAACAGGTGGTGAGCCACATTTGGCCTGCACACTGTAGTTTGCCAACCCTTACTCTAAAGCTTTCAAAGCCAAACAATGAAATGCATAATCTGGTTTTGCTGATTAGTTATAAACATCAAGTGGTACGAGGCAAGGTCAAAGGAATAGGAGCCTACTGGTTATCAAACGGGTTTACCTTCAAGGACCTTATAAAGTCCCTAAAACCGTAACAAAAGGGCACTCCCTTAATACTACGTACGTGATCAGTACCAGAAATGTGAAATCTCTTAACAGGACCTGAGGCCCAAATCTGACCCATTGTGTTTTTGTCAATAAAGTTTTATGAGAACACAGACGTGCTCGTGCAAGTATATTCCAGGGCTGCTGGAGCACTACGATGAACAGTGTTGGCTATCTTTTTTTCAGTGATTACATACGCCTGGCCTCATAGAGAAAAAGTCTGCTGACTGCATTATCTGTACAATGAACTCTTCCACGCGGCATGCAGACAGGCCTGACGAAAGGGACATAAACTACCAGGACAGAAAAATCAGACTCCCAAAGTATAGAATGAAGGTAAGGCAAAATGTGCTTCAGAAAAGGCTCTGTGTAATCATGTCACAAGTACCGTGATTTTCCTCTTGGCTTGACACAAAGATCAACAGCCACTTACTGAAATACCCGCACCTTTCCAGAACCATAAAATCTAACTCAAACTACTTTCTGAAGACCTCAGTAGCACCACTGTGATACTCGAGTCAGAATGGGGGATGACAGGGGTCAAATAAGGTATGTTTGGCCCAAGTTCGTAGAGAGGGGATCAATCTGTCCATCTTGTCGTTATTTTCCCCAGGTGTAGAATGTACAGTTGCAAAGAGCAGCCTCGGTTAACCATCAACTGACAAGTCCCCACACCGATCCACCCGTGAGTAGCAGGGCAGTGGTTTATCAGGAAAGGTCAGGTGGAGATACCTAGAGCTCTCCTTCCAAATAAAATTAATATTGCATTCTCAAAATTATCAAAAAATTGAAAGAGGCAGGGTTACAATCCCTAGCAGATATTACTTAATACAACTGTCTGGCTAATATAGAACAGAAATATTATTCAGACAGTATTTCGACAGACAGTATTTTAATCTTAATGACTAAAAGCACAGCTGGTATCCAAATATGACCTATTTAGGGCAGGACATGGCACCCAGCAAATGGTTTCTTTATCTTCACAAACAGAACTCCAAAAGCAATTTGCTTTCATTTGGCTTGGACACCAATACACAAGTACTGTGTTGCCTCAGGTTAAGTCAATTTTCTACCTTTCTCACCACCTTAATTACCTGACCACACCACTGGATGTCGGGCTGGTCCACTAGCTCATGACATCAGGTCAAGAGCACCATGTGAGGAACAGCAGCCGCCCAGAACCCCTGACACATGCGCGCCTGGAAACAGAAAACATCTACCAAGAAACCACAGGGCCTTGTGAACCCAAATAAAGCTCTAGGGGCAGTGACCCCTAGCATGTCAGGATGGCCCTGCAAAGTGAAGACAAATTCCTGTACCTTTTATGTCCTACAATTGAGAAGCAAAAAGCTTCTGGGCCTCTCTGGTACTGGGGACAACACACACCACTCCGTATGTGCTGCTCTGCTCTTCCCGGAGCCACCTGAAACCCCACAGGCATCAATCACTCTCATCCATCCAGGCTGCGGGGTAACCAGGATAACTAGCTCTGTGGACTGGACTGTGATTCCATGACTGCAATGCAAGCGTCAACTCAACAGTGCCACAGAAGCCAGTGGCAAATGCATGTAGAAGAATCTCAGCAGAGACCCCTAGGAGTGTTTTAGGCACTGTCATGCCCTCTTTCTCAAACCAAGATTCTCGATTCTCTCTGAAAAAAGTTCTTTGCTACTTGTATACTTGTCCAGTGGAGAATAAGCATCTAACCACAGGTGAGTGTGAAGGCTGACCTGCGCATCTGGAATCAGCACTATCCCACGATGTGAAATACTCCACCTTCCTGTGTCAGTGGTTTACACAGAACTCTACACTCAGGCACATGGCTCACGTGTCCAGTGTGTTTACTCCTAATAAAATGTTCTTCACTCCTCAAACAAGCCCTCCAGGCAAAGGGGATTCTTTAATGATGTGCTGGGAAGAAAAAAATATAATCCTGGATTATAGACGACTCTGCCCCTATCCTGCTATCTCGGTTGACCATCAACTGACCAAGTCCCCACACTGATGCCATGCGTAACAGGACAGCAGTTTATCAGGGAAGGTCAGGTGGAGATCTTCAGAAACTAATTTTCAATCATACTGCCCCATGGGGGGAAGCTCTTAAAGAAAAGTTAAAAGGAGAAATCCTCCCACTGGACAGAACACTTTATGGTCCATATGATCAAGAAGGGGAAGTGAGCAAGGTGCACAGCGGGGCTGGACTCCCAGGCCAGGCCTCAGAAGGAGCAAGGATGGGCAATGAATCCGAAGAGGTACAGAGAGGGACCTATCAGAACTGAGTGTCAGAGAGTTTTTGTCCCATGTGAAGTCTTCACGAAGTCCCAACCGTGGAGAAGACGCCGTGATCATGTGGAACCAACCACGTGAAGCGAGATGACTGGTCCTTAGACCTCAGTCAGCATTTGTCCCCGTGACCTCAGTCCAACAAATGGCACCAACCAGCCACGGAGAAAATGGAAAGTGTCCTTCCAGTCACTATTATCACTACCGATCTTATCATAAAAACTCTCAGTACACCAGCAAGGCTGACTCAGCTACACCCACAAAGCACCATCTGCTTCTAGGTCAGCAGTTCTCAACCTGTGGGTCGCAACCCCTTTTAACTGTATTAAATGTTCGTGGCATTAGGAAGGTTGAGAACCACTGTTCCAGGTTATGAAGTGATAAACAATAGTTTACAATGGTCGTTCTTAAACATTTTGGTCTTATGGTGCCTTGTTCTCTTAAAAAGGCATCACTGTAAAAGGACTTGTGGGTTTTTAAGTTATAACTATATTTACTACATTAGAAAAATGAAGAATCTACAAAATATGTATTTATTTGATTTTTAAATAACCAATACATATTAACATAATTTTTCTTTTGAGACAGGGTCTCACTATGTCACCCCGGGTAGAGTGCCGTGGCGTCACAGCTCACAGCAACCTCAAACTCTTGAGCTCAAGCGATCCTCTTGCTTCAGCCTCCTAAGTAGCTGAGACTACAGGCGCCTGCCACAACATCCGGCTATTTTTTGGTTGCAGTTGTCATTGTTGTTTAGCAGGCCCAGGCCAGGCTCAAACCCTCCAGCCTTGATGTATGTGGCCTGCACCCTAGGCACTGAGCTACGGGTGCTGAGACACAAAAAAAACAATTCTCAGATTCTCAGTGTTATGTTTTGCAAGTCTTTTCAGGTCTGCCTTATCAGAACACAGCAGATTCTCCTCTCTGCTTCTGCACCAATCAGCTGAAATACGTTGTTTTTGGCTGAAACATGTGGAGAAAAATCAAACCTCACATATATATGTAGTTACCAAAAAAAAAGGAATATTTCATAGTCTCTTCAGACTGCTATAACTTTTATTCTTTGATATTACACCAAAACTCAACAGGTGATAATTTCATAAAAGTTCACTGCAGTGTGAAATCTTAAATCCCATTAATGAATTTTTCATACTTTTACATTAAGATCCACTGGTTTGGCCATATTGAATAAACCTTTTACCTACGCATTTTTAACATTAGAAAATTAGAAAATATTGGTCTACCAAGTCAGATCTCCCAAATGTTGGCATTTCATTGTAAAGCATCAAAATTTTCAAAATTCCATTCACTACCATCACTGCCAATCTCATCATAAAAACCCTCAGTACACTGGCAAACAAGCTGTCAAGTTTCCAGTGGCTGACTATTTTCCAAAATCCTAAATTTCAATTGAAATCTGATTTTATCATTGGCAAAAATCACTGCCGGTTGTTTTCCTTAAAGGCTAACTTTGTCCATTTGAAAAAAAATCTCTCAAATGTTCACAGTGAGTCACCATTCAAGTTAAGAATGAAAAGAGACTAGTTGGGCTCATAATCACATACTCACATGCTTTCCCTGTGACAGCCATCATAATTCCGCAGAGGTATTTTACAAACTTCTCATTTCATCACAAAGACTACTGCAAAGCTGCATACTCTTAAAGCTTTCTGTATACTCTCTGTACACTCTAAATATGTGGGGGTGGTGAATACAGTTTGGAGCAACTGCATTGTTTTTTCCTAACCACCAAGTTGTCCAAAGCATCGTTTTTTTTTTGTTTGTTTTGTTTTTTGTTTTTTTTGTCATAGGGTCCTGCTCTATCACTCAGGTTAGAGTGCAATGGCATCATCCTAGTTCCAGTAACCTCAAATTCCTGGCTCCTGAGTAGCTGGGGACATGAGTGTGCCCCAGCATGCCAGGGTAGTTTTTTATCCTTTGTAGAGAAAAGGTCTCTCACTCTTGCTCAGGCTGGTCCTCCTACCTTAGCCTCTCAGAATACTAGGGTTACAGATGTGAGCTACCACACCCAGACCAAAGCACCACTCTTGAACCATAGCACAAATGTCAACATAATGAAAAAAGCAATTAAGATTATTAAATATGTTTAAACCATACCAGGGTCCTAGGTTTAATAGGCAGCACTTTAATGAACCACTATTTCACTAATTTTAAATACATAAAAATGTATTCTCACTTTTGTTTAGTCAATCTTGGTTTGACTACACGTATGTGCTTCATTCTGGAATCTGTCAAAAAAACAGGTTTTATCTGGCACCTGTTTTTCTTGGGGCAGAGGAAAATGAGTAAGAAGTGCTTCAGGAAATGGCCCCTAACGCTTTTGCTTCGATACAGTGGTTATCACTTCTATTCATCCACCCCGGCCAAAGCAAGTTCCACGGGCAAGCCTGGTGACAAGGGAACAAGGAAGTCCCCCTCCTCCCATATGCAGGGGGTCTGCAGAGAGAGGCCCATGAAGAAGAGAAGCAATTAACTTGCAATACCATGATCTGTTATAAATAACAATTAACTAGTATTTCCCCACCCACCCACCCATGCCAAACAGTACCATATTCCATAGGGCAAAGAGCCCCACAAGCAAGACAGCAACACTCCGCTCTGTGAAGGAGACAAACAGCTTTCATAAGCAACTGTAGTATTCGGGCTACCCTCGAAGCAAGTCCACTATCTATAAGCCTTTTGTTTTGAATGGAAAACCAGTTTGAGGTTCTGAATAACCAATTCACACACCACATTAGAACACAAACCTCCCATAAATTGTAGAGTTTTATGGTAAGAGGTGGTTCCCGTTGTTTAAAGTTTATAAAAGGAGGTAACTGTGCTGATGGGGACAATTCTGCTACTGCGGACATCTGTCATATTCGTCACTACTAAAAGTCTGAAGAGACTTTTTTTTATCTGAGACAGAGTTTCACTCTGCTGCCCTGGGCAGAGTGCCCTAGCATCATTGCTCACAGCAACCTCAAACTCCTAAGCTCAATCAATCTTCTTGCCTCAGCCTCCTAAGTAGGTGGGACTGTGGGTACCCACAACACCTGGCTAACTTTTCTATTTTTAGTAGAGACAGGGTCTCACACTTGCTCAAGCTGGTCTCAAACCCCTGAGCTCAAGCTGTCCTCCCACCTCAGCCTCCCAGAGTGCTGGGGTTACAGGTGTGAACCGCCATGCAGGCTGAGTAGACTTTCTAATTTGTATGTATTACAGATACCACTTAATGTAGAAATTAAAATTTTTAAATCCCAGCCTCCTTTATAGCTAGGGACATAAGATATTATTCAATCTCTATTAAAAAAAAAAAAAAAAAACCTTCCAGGCTCATCGCCCGTAACTCAGTGGTTACAGTGCCAACCACATATACTGGGGCTGGTGGGTTCAAACCTGGCCCAGGCCTGCTAAACAACAATGACAACTACAACAAAAAAATAGCCAGGCGCTGTGGCTGGAGCCTGTAGTCCCAGCTACTTGGGAGGCCGAGGCAAGAGAATCACTTAAGCACAAGAGTTTGAGGTTGCCGTGGGCAATGACTCTACAAGGGTGACCTAGTGAAACTCTATCTCAAAAAACAAAAAAAAACCTTCCAAGATACCTTGACTTGGAAGAGAACAGTAGGTAAAGCTTCTCTTTTTTCTCATGCACAAAACAGTAGGTACAGGTTTCTGATGGTGGCAGAAGCAGATGTCAGTCAGCTGCCAGTCACCCTCGTAACTCAGAGCACCTGTCAATGAAAATGACACCAAAGGCAACTAGGCAGTGTCTGCAGCCACGTGGAGTGCTGGTGCTCAGTGCTCAGGACCAGCCATGTGGAGAAATGGTGCTCAGTGCTCAGGACCAGCCATGTGGAGTGCTGGTGCTCAGTGCTCAGGACCAGCCACACGCAGTGCTGGTGCTCGGTGCTCAGGACCAGCCACATGCAGTGCTGGTGTCCGGTGCTCAGGACCAGCCACATGCGGTGCTGGTGCTCAGTGCTCAGGACCAGCCACATTGAGGAATGGCACTCAGTGCTCAGGACCAGCCACATTGAGGAATGGCGCGCCCAGTGCTCAGGACCAGCCACATGGAGCTGGTGCTCGGCGCTCAGTGCTCAGGACCAGCTTTTCTCAAACACAGCTCTGCAAGAGAGTTTCAGCCAATGCTCCCAGAAGCTTTGGAATCAGATCTATGTCTCCAGCACTCCCAATGACTCCATGGAAGACCTGATATTCTTTAGGAATTCCTTTCTCTGATTTCGATAGGTGAGTTCTGTTGTTTATAGTACAGAACTAAAATTTATAATTATGCTCATCTTACATATTAGAAACAGATTAAAATGACTAAGTAGTTTGCTAACAACACTTCTTAGATTTCAAAGCCTTTTTGCTAATTTGTATTATACCACTTCTATAATTAATTACTTAAATAGTACAGGAAAGCAACAAACATTTATCATCATTGCTGTAAAAGAGTTAGTAAACTACGCCTAGGGGCTAAAATCAACCTGCTTTTTGTACAGCTCACAAGCTAAAAATAGTTTTTACATTTTTAAATGATTAGGAGGGCAAAGAACATGAAAATCACATGAACTTCAATTTCAGTGTACAATAAATAAATCTCATCAGGACACAGCCATGCCTCCTCATTCACACTCCATCCACAGCTGGCCCCACCATAACGGCAGACTTGAGTCGTTGCCTAAAATACTATCTGACCTTTTACAGAAAGTATGTTGACCTCTGCTCTAAAATTAATATAAAAGAAGAAAATGCTGATGTAAATAAATCTTAAAGTAGCTAAATATGTATATCACTCCATATTATCAACTTTGAGAATAATAAATACACATACCATACAATTTACTAAATCATTAAACCAGAAAGTCCCCACTTTGAGAATAATAAATACACATACTATACAATTTACTAAATCATTAAACCAGAAAGTCCCCTTTTTTTCTGTTTCCAGAGCAAGGGTATCAAACTAGAAATTAGTGTCAAAGGGAGCTGTTTTCAGAACAATCAAGATGCCGACAGCCTAGAGCCAAATGTGCCTCTAATTATTCACCTTCCCCAGAAACTGAACAGAAACTTATCGGCAAATGACTGGACTGTGGAGCTGCTGGGAAATGCTGACAGGAGGATGGGTACCTTTCCGCACACCAAACCCACAGGCCAGAAGTTACCAGGGCAGTTCCACATCCTCTCCTCCTCCTCTAGCAACTTCAGTTACCTAGCAAAAAAACCCCAACGCCCTCTGAATCCTGCCCTTCCCTGTCATACAGTTCAACGTGGAATTCTTCGTCCTATTTCTTGGTAGTATCCCCAGCTCTACATGACCATCCCCAACCCCAAAATGGCTTTCTCTGTGGAAAAGTGTGTCCTACAAGCCTTTGTCCAAGTGTCCAGCAGCTGAAAAGACAACAAAGTAATCACCTAAGGACATTAGGATACAATCCTAGTTAAGGTAGGCTGGGAATGGAGCAAGAGGTATTAATAGGAGAAACTGTCACAGAGGGGTGTCTTTAACCTTCCCTTAAAAATTAAGGCACATATTTGGAAGAACTTGTCACAATCGGAGCTCTGACCTCATTATATTGGAATGTGAACTGGTTGTTCAGAATTTAAAACGTATCCTCTCCTGAAAATAAGGATAAATATAATATATATAATGTAAAATATATAATATACATGTATTATATATATAACATACTTGCTTGTAAGGCAGCTTGGAAAAGTTAATTATTAATGATAATAATAAAATCCCTAGGACACTTTAAAGACCACGTTCGTCTCCTTTACTTCACAGTGACGTGACAAGAAGGTTGAGTCCCTCCCACGGGGTTACAGTGATACACAAAAATCAAAGCTGGGAGTAAAGCCAAACCTACCAATCTCAAAGCCACACGTTTTTCAGATTGAACCACCACTACTCAGGAAGTATTTTAAAGTGTATGTCTTAGTACAGCTTAACTTCACCAGCATGTATGAGAAGCAATATTTAAGAACAGTTGCATGTGATTCTGTTATAGACAGTTTACACTGTGTGATGACGTAATAAACAGGCCACGGTGAAACCAACTGCACTTGGGGACACCTGCTGTACGTTCCTTGTCTCATCTGCTGCGAAATCTCAGAATAATTTTTACCACCCAAAGGTAAGTTTTCCCATTACAGACTGTGCTCTTTTGTCCTAAATGCTGCTAAATATAGTTTGTTCCAAATTGATTCAAATGGATAACTGTGTGATGTAATTTGAGCAATAAATTAAATACGATTATAGCAAAGTATGGTAAAAGTTTAGTTAGGTTGCTCACTTGGCCAGCTATGCTGTAAAGCATCTTCTAAAGACCCTCACAGCTGCTACCCTTCCTTTCCAGTATATAGAACTTTTTTGTTCTTTCTTAAAAAGGCTAGTCAAGTGAAACAGTGGAATTAAAGAAAAAACCAATCTGTAAATGATCGTGATCAATAGTTTTAAATATCAGTGCCCCGGAGTCAGCCTGCAGGACCCTTCCTTTAAATGGCTACATTCACTTTGGATGATGCGTTTTGTTTTTCACTCCTACACCACTATCCTTCTCTGGTTTTGCTAGAGCAAAGTACTTGACTAATTCAAGACCCATCCTATTCTCAACTTTCGCTGCTGTATCCATACTTACTTCCCTCATCCACTCTCTGATGTTGGCCCCTGGTTCTATGAATTTCTTCCTTTGTTTTCTGGACAGATCTCTCTGGGCATCACTCTCCACAGCGGCCTCCGAGTCTGAACTCCCCTTCACTCTGCTCTCCATCAGCCCCACCTGAACAGATCTCTCTGGGCATCACTCTCCACAGCGGCCTCCGAGTCTGAACTCCCCTTCCCTCTGCTCTCCATTAGCCCCACCTGAACAGATCTCTCTGGCCATCACTCTCCACAGCGGCCTCCAAGTTTGAACTCCCCTTCACTCTGCTCTCCATCAGCCCTACCTGAAAAGATCTCTCTGGCCATCACTCTCCACAGCAACCTCCGAGTCTGAACTCCCCTTTACTCTGCTCTCCATCAGCCCCACCTGAACAGATCGCTCTGGCCATCACTCTCCACAGCGGCCTCCGAGTTTGAACTCCCCTTCCCTCTGCTCTCCATTAGCCCCACCTGAACAGATCTCTCTGGCCATCACTCTCCACAGCGGCCTACGAGTCTGAACTCCCCTTCCCTTTGCTCTCCATTAGCCCTACCTGAATTGCTGTTTCTTCCACCTCCTGGTTCCTCCTCTATTTCCCAGTTCCCTCTCACATTCCTCCCCACCTGATGCTACCCAAGATAACCACATGGCTTAGAGACAGGCATGTAACCAAGACATGTATCACTATTTCTTTTATAGACTCAATAAAAAAAATAAACTGACCTGCCCATATAATTAATGGCAGGTCCAAGATTTAAGAAAGTATAAAGTAATTCTTCACCAACCCGAATTTCATCTTATCTAGAATCTCATCAACCTCTATTTCAAAAGTAATAGAGAACAGATAAAAATGGAAATATTAATTAAAACACTAAAACTAACACATAATACAATGATAAAAAATACAGCCAGTTCACCCAGCACCATTTGTTAAATAGGGAATCTTTTCCCCACTGAATGTTTTATTTTGGAATTGAAGTATGCAGAATAAAGAAGATGCAGTTTTATAAAAAAAAAAAAAATTGAGAAACATCACAGTCAAGTAGAACCTAATGAGACGTGACAAATAAATATAATGTGCTAATATAGTTCTCAAACAGGAAAAAAAAAAACATTAAGAAAACTGAAGAAATCTAAATGAAGTATAGATTTTATTTAAAATAATGCATCAGTAAGGGCTTATTAATTCTAACAAGTGTAGTGTAATAATATGTTAATAATGACAGAGGCAGTGTGTAGTGCATTTGAGAACTCTCTGTACTGTCTTTGCAATTTTTCTGTAAAACTATTTAAAAATAAAAAGTTGGTGGTGCCCAAGGCACAGTGGTTATGGTGCTGGTCACATACATCAAGTCTGACAGATTCGAACCTGGCCCAGGGCCAGCTAAACAACAATGACAACTGCAACAAAAGAAATAGCCAGGCATTTTGGTGGTCACCTGTAGTCCCAGGTACATGGGAGGCTGAGGCCAGAGAATCACGTAAGCCCAAGAGTCCAAGAGTTTGAGGTTGCTGTGAGCTGTGACAACATGGCACTCTACCCAGGATGACAGCTTGAGGGTCTGTCTCAAAAAAAAAAAAAAAGTTTACGTGAATTATTAAAAAAATGTTAGAGTTAGTTAAGTTTCAAGTATGATATTAAATTCTATAGTAAGTGTTAGGTTTCTAAACCCTTCCCCCACCTCTCCTCCCAAAGGAAAAGGCCTACCTGACCTCACCCCAAGAGTTTCACCAGAAAAAACCTTAGCCCAACAAATTCTTCCAACAACCTGTGGGATCTGCCTCCCTCTATGCTCAGTATAAGAACAAGTCCCCACCACCCTTGGTGCAGGTGCCATCTTTGCTCAGGTGTGTCTTAGTCCCCTTTTAATAAACATGGCCTGATCCTCTCCTGGTCTTTGAGTACACTGTTGAACCCTTTACACCTGTTGCTGAGATCCCAGGACTGGCAGTTGGTTAGCAGCCTGGCCCAGCCACCTCAGTTCCCTCAGAACCTGGTCCTGTATTGCCCAGACCTGACTCACTGACCTGCCTGTCAGAGATTTTTAGAGTTCATCCTATCTGCTATTGAGAGTAAGTACAGTTCCTAAACGCCTTCACACAGAACTTCCCTCAGCCTGCTCCACGCCTGCACATTCCTATGTCTCTTTTGCTTCATTCTTGCTTAACCTGGATTCTTGTTTTCAGTTCAAGCACTTGGCTGCAGTTCAGTTTTCTAGCCCCTGGAAGGACCACAATTTCTAAGCGGTCCAAGGAATGCCTTACCAATCACAGAATCTATTTGCTTTGATAACTTGTCTTTTGGAAAATAGGGAATGTCGTCTTTTCACCCAGGTAAGTGAAGGACATCTGAGACATGGATCAGGGCACTTCCATTCCCTCAGCAGAAACACCAGGGGTGTCTCCTTTAACAATATATAATGTAAGCCTTAAAGGGAAGCTTCAGCCAAAACTCTTCATATTCTAGTACAACACAGCTTAGCCTCAATACAAATTGGATGCTGGTATATATGGCCTGAGACCAGAACCTTTGACTTCAATATCTTAAAAATTATATAATATACTCCAAAGAAATGGCAGATAGGATGAAATCCCCTATGTCCAGGCATTTTCTCTCCCTCCACTGTTTCTCTCCCTGTGCAAAACAGTCCATCCACCAGATACTCCTGACTCAACTCCTCCCCCTCTATCTTCTCTAGATCTTCCCATCTTCCCTCCATGGATTTTTCAAGCTCCTACTGATCCACCTCCTAAACCATCCACCTTCAAAGACCTCCACCTCCCCCATTCCACTAATCCCTGCATGCTCCTGCATCACTAGCTTCTCATTGACTTCCTTCCCCTAGCTTCTTCATCATCAACTTTGGCCATCGCCAACTTTCTGGCCCACACTAGCCACACATCCTTACAGGCCAACACCTTATTCTGGCTGTCAACTTCCACTCAAGGCTTCCCCAGTTGTTGGCTCACCCTAGCTATACTCACTTCTCTCCCACATACCATCTCCCGCTCTGAGATATTTCAGAGGTCTAAACTCATAGTAAATCTCTCAATGTCAAAATTAAAATTGACTAAATCTTTTGCTGTCTACAGCCTTTTCCTGCCTAAAACATTTTCATTTTTTTTACTCATTTAAAACTTAATACCATAGAGAAACAAAGTACTTTATCTCCCAGTTGGCCCCATCCCTCAGTCAGCCCTGATATTTGATATAAACTCTAAAATTAAAAAAAAAAAGAACTCTCAGGCACCACAAATGCAACTTTTAGACCTGGCCTTCATTGTCTTTTAGTAGAGATGGAGAGAGGATAGAGAAAAAGAGAAAACAGGACTAACAGCAACCCAGAAGGCAGAAAAGGTCTTTAAATCATGCTGTCATTTTTTAATAAAATTATAACTCTGTACATTGATGCATTTTTGGTGTTCAGAGTACTGCTTCGATACACAATGTGAAATGCTTACATTGAACTAAGTAACACATCCATCACAATTATATTTATTTCAGTGCTGTTATTTTTAAATCTTCTTCAAAGGTTGTTACTCAAAAGGCCTGGGCAAGAAGACCATACCTTTTTACAAGAAAAAAACATGCCTCTTGCCTCCATTACAACTTTATGTTTCTGAAGTAAAGTCCTTCAGGTAGCATCCTCTGCTGAAACCCTGGAATTGTGTCCTCTCTACAAAACAGAAAGACACTGGAAGCAAGAATGACTACAGAAAGACTACATTCGCCTTCTGAAACTGGTGGTTCCCTAAATTGACAAACATTGCTTCCATCTGACCAACATGTTAGACTTGAAATTAACTCAACTTCATCACATCAGAATGGTCTTAAACAACTCTCTGACAAAAAATAAATAAATACCAATGCCACATCCTCTGTTGTTTCTAAAATTTAGAGACCTCTATTTCTCTTTCCTATCTCTATCATTAAGATAGAAAAATAAAATACAACCCTCCACCTAAGTATTCCACAATTTCTCAATTCACTGGGAGATAAAGTTCGTTTGCTCACCCTTTGTTACTTCCTGGTTATCACCTCCCCCAAAAAAAGACCTTATAGGCTGGGCACTCATAGCTCAGTGGTGAGGGTGCTGGCCACATGCTCCAGGGATGGTGGGTTCAAACCCAGGCTGGGCCTGCTAACAAAAAAAATAGCCAGGTGTTGTGGCAGGCACCTGTAGTCTCAGCTATTGGAGAGGCTGAGGCAAGAGAATCACTTGAGTCCAAGAGTTAGAGGTACATCTTCTTCCTTTTCTTAATGTGCTCTATATTTTTAAACTATAAACTTTCTGCCTTGTTTCACCTAAAAATGTCTACTTATATTTGTCTTTATGTTTACATGTTCACATATGTAATGTATATGTAATGTTTCACTATCAATGTAAAAGAGCTCCAATTAATTGGCTTAATAAAAAGTAAGCACTTAAATCAAATATTTTATCAAAAAGATGAGAAAAAACTTAAATACCTTTTAATTCACCTGACCTCTGTAACCTTTCATGAATGAAACTTGTTTTAAGATTAGTATTAAAATTTAAGTATTTAAGATTATAATGAATACATAAATAAAGATAGTTACATCTCAAGTGACCATCAGAAAAACCAGTCATACTACAAAGAAGTTTTTCTTTGTCTCTTCAATAACTAGCCCAAAGAAAGATAATCCTATTAGCCAAATAAGATTTTATTGAAGTTTATATTATCATTAATACAACAAAATAATTTAGGTTTCTACCTTAGAACCAAAACCCCTTTCCATCTATAAGCGTGACCAATGGGCGTCTTGAGATGATGGCAGACAGTACGGACGGGTAACCGACCTCTCCCAAGTCATCAGGTGAGAGGAAGAGGGGTCTGGGCCCTTTCCCTGTGTGGATTATTGCTGTGGACAAACAGCTGAAGACATGCAGCGAATTGGCGAATTGCTGTATATGAGGTGTAATTTAAAACCACAGACTCTGTTGTAGAGATTTTCCCTGCTTGGCCATGCTGGCAGGTGGGCCCCTCCCTCATGGAGGACAGCAGCTTGCAATTCCTAGCAAAACCCAATTGATGAAAATTTATTCCTGAACCAAGAGTGGCACCCAAAAGGGGAGCCAGTCAGAACCACAAGGAAGTAAGCAACCTGATAGAAAATTGAAGGGAAGGGATCCAACCTGGGAAACAAACATTTTGAATTATCCCAAAATGGTGGACACCTTCCCCTAGAACAACATGAGTGATTAAATAGACCAGACCATTCCTGGTGGGAAATATTGGACTGGCAGGTGTCTGGACTCAAAAGTCCAAATTCAAAAGTGAGACTCTGAGCCACAAAAACTAAGGATAAGGTCTCCATGCACTGCAGCGATGGAGCCAGCGGTGGAAACAGGGGCCAGTGGCAGACGTGGGAGCCAATAGCACCTAAAGCTGGTGGCAGCCAGCACCCTCCCTCACAGCCAATTGCAGTCACCAGTTTGCAGGAGAATGTGGGAGCAAAGTGGAAAGATTTGTGAAGCATGAACTCTTGCACTGAATTGGCAGGTTGGATAGGAGTGCTGTCTGGAACAGAGCAGCAGAGGTTGCACAATTAGATAATAAACTTTTACAGAAACTCTAAAATGGCGACCGTCCAGATAGGGTGGTTACCATGGTAACAGTATAAATTGTGAATCAGGTATAAGGCTGGTAACCACTCAAATCGCCAGCTGGTGTACAGAAAGTATATTGCATTATAAATATATTCCTACAAAAGTTGATTCCTACATCATACATATAGATTTATATTTCTACATATACACAAGAATAATACTTTTGAGGTGGTTGCCTTTTTTTTCTTTCCTCACTATTTTCTTGGATGAAATATTGATAATTTTTATTACATATTTATATATATATATAAATTTTATTTTTATTTTTTCTATTTTTAATTTTTCTTTCTTCTTTTTTAACATTTTATGAACACCACTTTTTTTTCTCTTCCTTCTCTCTTCCTCTTCTTCCCGGCTTATGGTTTCTGAGAATGTTTACATCAGATTTTTAGAGGTATTTTTGTTTGTTTGTTCATATTGTTTGTATGAATTTTACCCTTTTTAAAATTATTTTATGATTATCATTATTTTTATTGTAGTTGTTTTTTGTTGTTGTTGTCATTGTTGTTGTCTGTATGTCTGTGTTTCTGATTGTTTGTGCATCTATGGGCTTGTGTGTCTGGTAACCTTTTTATCTGTTTATTTGCTCATTTGGTCTCAATGAGTTTGGTGTTTTGACCTGCAATTCTGAGCTCCAAGCACTCCCCTCCACTCTCACTCTGAGGTCTGGAGGCCTGTCCCATAGAAGTCCAAATACTTGGGTGATTTCTCCAGGAGCATAAACAGGGCCTGGACTGCAGCTGGTCAGTGATGATTCTGCAGCACAGGAGTAAGGAGATGATGGTCAGCTGAGAGGAAATCATGCCAAAATGGCAGTGCCTCAAGGTGCAGAGCAGCAGCCATTTTTGGCAACAATAAGGCCCACCCCCGGATATCCCAAAGCCACAGCCCTTGTCTCCCTGGGTAACCAGAGCAGGATGGGCATCTTCTCAGATGGCAACCACTGCTGAACAGATTTGGGACTGAAACACAGACTCCTTTGGTAAAGGTGGTATCAGCCTAGGTAGAGCGTGGGGAATGGAAAACGCATACACCAAGACTGGAAATTCCCAGGGCGGGGCTGACCTAGAGGACTGCTTTACTGAGCCTATGATGTACCCAGCACTCAGGGGATCATCAGCCTGTAGACAAAGGAAAGCAGAAGGCTAGAGCTGACAGCTAACTGTGCTGCGAATACAAACGTGCAGGAGAAAAGGCAGGGCCTGAAGGACAGGTTCTGGGAACTCAAATCAGATCCTCTTCTACAGAGGAATTTATCAGAGACAGAAACAAACTCCCACAAAGTTGTTCTGTTCTACAAGTAACATCAATCAGAGGCGGGGCTGGAACTGAGTGAACACCTTCCAGCCTTAATCAAGCACACAAGATTGTTAGACTTAACTGCTACCTGCTGCATAGAGGCAGAGAACAGTGGCCTGTCTGAGCAGATACAGATTTCCTTGTGATTCAGGTGGGTGCAAATCTGAGGAATATCTGCTCACTGGAGGCAACTGGGTCACAGCCCAGCACGGCTATCAGTGACTGTGTCACAGAGGTGCAAGGTGAGAAGGAGGCATCAAATTTCCCAGACTATTCTATTTTCTGGGTAGATCCTTCTGACTTAACAGAGCACCAGAGCAACTCATATTTGTGTTGTCACAAGACCCATCCTATAAAGTTGCCAGAGACATTTGAAACTCTCCCACCTGAGACAGGTGATGACTGAGACAATTGATTTAGATGTTTTGAACTGAGCCAATCGCCTAAAAACTCAAGGGGTGCCCTGGGTGTGTGGCTGTAGGATGGTTTTATTTTCCTTTTCAATTGTTTCTTATGGGGGGCAGGGTGACTTAATTGCTGGTATTTCTCCACAGCTGAGACTTCAACCCAGAGTAACTGTTTCACTAGGGTCGAACAGAGACAAGCTGAAATCAAGACAGAACCACTTAGCAACACCACACCAAATAGGTACCCAGTTTCTCAGGCTATAACACTGTACGGGGCTTGGACAATGCTCCAGGGGAAAAGTCAAATGGTGTAAAGAAATCATGGGACAGACTCAGCAGAAAAACTCTGGTAACATGAATGAATAACCAGAATAGATCAACAACCCAAAGAAAAGATATGGCAGAAGAAACTGAAGATCCTAACAATTAACAGCTGGCCGAGATGTCAGAAATCAAATTCAGAACTTGGATTGCAAACAACATTAATAAAATGAAAGAAAATTTGGAATTACAAATTAGAAGAGCAATTCAAAATTCAGAATTAGAAAATGAAGGAAAAATTCAAAAGTTGCCTCAAGAATTTAATAAATTTAAAGACAAAACCACCAAAGATTTTGATATGATGAAGCAAGAATTTGCAGCCCTCAAAGATCTGAAAAATACAGTGGAATCCCTCAGTAACAGAGTGGAGCAAGCAGAAGAAAAAATTTCTGACATTGAAGACAAAGCATTTGAACACTCACAAACTCTCAAAGAGAAAGAGAAATGGAGGGCAAAAACAGATCATTCTCTCATAGAATGCTAATTCTTGGATAATTAGAAGAAGGCTAATGTCTGCCTCATTGGAAACCCCAAAAGTGATGAAGTGGCCTCTCAAGACACAGAGGCCTGTCTCTATGAAATTTTGAAAGAGAATTTTTTATAAATGCCAAGAGATACTGAAATTAAGATACCAGACAGTATCAGAACCCCAGCATGACTCAATCTGAATAAGATATCCCCCAGGCATATCACAATTAACTTCACTAGTGTTAATATGAAGGAGAAAATTCTAAAAGCAGACAAATGCAAGAAATCCATTACCTATAAAGGGAAGAATATTAGATTGACTGCAAATCTCTCTGCTGAAAAATTTCCAGCCAGAAGAGGGTGGTAATTGACTTTTAAGCTCCTAAAACAAAATAAATTTCAACCCCGGATCCTGTATCCAGCTAAACTGGGCTTCATTTCTGATGTAGAAATTAAACACTTTAATGACATTCATGTGTTGAAGAAATTTGCCATAACGAAACCAGCTCTTCAGGATATTCTCAGACCTATCCTCCATAATGACCAGCAAAATCCTCTACCACAAAAGTAAACTCACTCAGAAACTTTTGATCAAATTCCAACTTTTACAATGGCGAAAGGATCAAAAATATCCAATGGACGTTCGAAAGACCCGAAACACAATACCAGACTTATCATTATGCTCCATTAATGTGAATGGCTTAAATTGTCCTCTAAAGAGGCACAGGTTAGCTGACTGGATACAAAAACTTAGGGCAGATATTTGCTGCATACAAGAGTCACATCTTAACATAAAAGATAAATATAGACTCAGGGTGAAAGGATGGTCATCCATATTTCAGGCAAATGGTAATTAGAAAAAACAGGCATTGCAATTCTCCTTGAAGACACAATAGGCATTAAACCAACAGAAGTAAAGAAGGATAAGAATGGTTGCTTCATATTTGGTAAAGGTAATACCCAATATGATGAGATTTCAATTATGAATATTTATGCATGCAACCAGAATGTACCTCAATTTATAAGAGAAACACAAACAGACATGAGAAAATGATTTCCTCCAGCTCCATAATAGTCAGAGATTTCAACTTTTTTTGGCAGTGTTGGATAGATCCTCCAAAAAGAAGCTGAGCAAAGAAATTTTGATTTAAACCTAACATTCCAATATTTGGATTTAGCATACATCTACTGAACATTTCTTCCCAACAAAACTGAATACACACACTTCACATCAGCCCACAATACATACTCCAAAATCGATCACATTTTAGGTCACAAGTCTAAACTCGGTAAATTTAAAGGAATAGAAATTATTCCTTGTACCTTCTATGACCACCATAAAATAAAAGCTGAACACAGTAACAAAAGGAATCTGCATAATCATACAAAACCCTTGAAGTTAAATAATCATATGCTAAATGAAGACTGTGTCAGAGATAAGATTAAGAAGGAAATCGCCAAATTTTTAAAACAAAACAATGAGGACATGAATTATGAGAACCTCTGGGATACTGCAAAGGCAGTCCTAAGAGGGAAATTTGTAGCGCTGCAAGACTTCCGCAAGAGAATGGAAAGAGAGGAAGTTAACAACTTAATGGGACATCTCAAGCAACTGGAAAAGGAAGAACATTCCAACCCGAAACCCAGTAGAAAAAAAGAAATAACTAAAATTACAGTCGAATAAAAAGAAATTGAAAACAAAAGAATTATACAACAGATCAATAAATAAAAAGTTGCTTTTTAAATAAAAAAATTAATTAAAATTAATTAAAATCAATATGTACATTGATATGATCATGGGGTATCATACACTAGCTTCATAGACCGTTTGACACACTTTCATCACAATGGTTAACATAGCCATCCTGGCATTTTCTTAGTCCCTGTGCCAAGACATTTACATTCCACATTTACTAAGTTTTGCATATATCCTTGTAAGATGCACTGCAGGTGAAATCCCACCAATACCCGTCCCTCCATTCACCTCCCCACTCCCTCCCCTCCCTTTCTCCCTTCCCCCTATTCTTAGGTTGTAACTGGGTTATAGCTTTCATGTGGAAGCCCTAAATTAGTTTCATAGTAGGGCTGAGTACATTGGGTACTTTCTATTCCATTCTTGAGATACTTTACTAAGAAGAATATGTTCCAGCTCCATCCATGTAAACATGGAAGAGGTAAAGTCTTCATCTTTTTTAAGGCTGTATAGTATTCCATGGTGTACATATACCACAATTTATTAATCCATTCATGCATCGATGGGCACTTGGGCTTTTTCCATGACTTAGCAACTATGAGTAGGGCTGCGAGAAACATTCTGGTAGAAATATCTTTGTTATGATGTGATTTTTGGTCTTTTGCGTATATGTCCAGCAAAGGAATTACCGGATTGAATGGCAGATCTATTTTTAGATCTCTAAGTGTTCACCATATATCTTTCTAAAAGGAATGTATTAATTTGCATTCCCACCAACAGTGCAGAAGTGTTCCCTTTTCTGCACATCCACACCAACATCTCTAGTCTTGAGATTTTATGATATAGGCTAGTCTCATTGGAGTTAGATGATATCTCAAAGTAGTTTTGATTTGCATTTCTCTGATGATTAAATATGATGAGCATTTTTTCCTATGTCTGAAGGCCGTGCGCCTGTCTTCTTCAGAGAAGTTTCTCTTCAATTCCCTTACCCAGCCTGCGATGGGATCCCTTTTTCTTTTCTTGCTAATGTGTTTGAGTTCTCTGTGGATTCTGGTTATTAAACCTTTGTCAGAGATATAACCTGCAAATATCTTCTCCCATTCCGAGGGCTGTTTGCTTGCTTTACTTACTGTGTTTTTGGCTGTGCAGAAGCTTTTTAGTTTTATCAACTCCCAGTAATGTATTTTTGAAAGTGGGTTTTTTTAAAAGTTCAATAAAAAACATAAAATATTTACTAACCTAACCAGGAAAACAAAAGTAAAATCTCTAATGTCATCAATCAGAAACGACAAAGACAAAATAACAACAGACTCCTCATAAATTAAAAAAAATCTTTAATAAATATTATAAGAAACTTCATTCTCACAAATATGAAAATCCTAAGGAAATTGACCAATACTTCGAAGCATGTCATGTTTTAAGACATAACCAGAATCAAGTGGAAATATTGAAGAGGCCACTATCAAGTTCTGAAATAGCAGCAACCATATGAGACTCACTGAAAAGTAAAGCCTGGGACCAGATGGCGTTAAGTCAGAATTTTAAAGAGGAACTTTAAAATTCCAAAACTTTAAAGAGGAAGTAGTACCTATATTACAAACATGTTCCAAAATGCAGAAAAAGAAGGAAGACCACCCAACACACTCTCTATGAAGCACACAACACCCTGATCCCAAAATGAGGAAAAAAACCAACAAGAAAAGAAAATTATACACCAATATCACTAATGAATATAGATGCAAAAATATTCAACAAGGTCCTAACAAACAAAATCCACCAACATATCAAACAAATTATACATCACGACCAAGTCGGTTTTATCCCAGGTCTGAAGGCTTGTTCAATATATGTAAATCTATAAGTATAATTCAGCACATAAACAAATTAAAAAACAAAGACCATATGATTTTATCAATCAATGCAGAAAAACCTTTTGATAATATCCAACATCCCTTCATGATCAGAACACTTAAGAAAATTGGTATGAAAGAGACATTTTTTAAACTGATAGAGGCCATCTATCAGTCTATATTATATTGCCTATATCATATTGAATGGAGTTAAATTGAAATCATTTTCACTAAGATCAGGAACCAGACAAGGCTGCCTGTTGTCTCCATTGTTCTTCAACATTGTAATGGAAGTTTTAGGCACCACAATTAGGGAAGAAAAGGCGATCAAGGGTATCCATATAGGGTCAGAAGAGATCAAACTTTTGCTCTTTGAAGATGACATAATTCTACATCTGGAAAACACTAGAGACTCTACTACAAAACTCTTAGAAGTGATCAAGGAATACAACAGTGTCTCAGGTTATGAAATCAACATTCATAAATCGGTAGCCTTTATATATACCAACAATAGTCAAGTTGAAAAAACAGTTAAGGACTCTATCCCATTCACAGTAGTGCCAAAGAAAATGAAATATTTGAGAATTTACCTAACAAATGACGTGAAAGATCTCTATTACAAGAACTATGAAACTCTAAGAAAAGAAATAGCTGAAAATGTTAACAAATGGAAAAACATACCACGTTCATAGCTGGGAAGAATCAACATTGTTAAAATGTCCATACTACCCAAAGAAATAAATAATTTCAACGCAATTCCTATTAAAGCTCCACTGTCATACTTTAAAGATCTTGAAAAAATAATACTTTGTTTTATATG
>CAUYPK010082153.1:0-13461 GCA_963574355.1 Loris lydekkerianus
AACAAATCCTTAATGAATATTACATAAAAATCTTTTCTCAAAACTAAGAAAATCTGAAGGTAGTAGACCAATACTTGGAAACATGCCACCTTCCTAGACTTAGCCAGAAAGAAGTGGAAATGTTGAAAAAGCCTGTAGCAAATTCTGAAATAGCATCAAATGTAAGAAATCTCCCCCAAAAGCAAATTCAAGGACTATAAGGCTTCACATCAGAATTCTACCAAACCTTTAATGAGGAACTAGTACATATATTACTCAACATTTTACAAAACATAGAAAAGGAAGGAATACTTCCAAACATATTCTATGAAGCAAATATTACCCTATGCCCCCAAACAGGACAAGGCTCAACAAGAAAAGAAAATTATAGACCAATATCTGTAATGAATATTGACACAAAAATATTCAATAAGATTCAATAAACAGTATCCAGCAACACATCAAACAAATTATAAATCATGACCAGGTAGGTTTCATCCAAGAATTCCAAGGATGGTTCAATATACACAAATCTATAAATAGAATACACCACATAAACAAAACAAAAAACAAATACCATATGTTTCTCTCAATAATATGGAAAAAGCCTTTGATAATATCTAGCATCCTCTTTTGATTGGAACACTTAAGAAAATAGGTATAGAAGAAATATTTCTTAAACTGATGGAGGCAATCTACAGCAAACTCACAACCAATATCATGTTGAATGGAGTAAAATCGAACTCATTTCCACTCAGTAAGGAACCAGGCAAGGATGACCACTGTTTCCACTTCCTTTTAACATTGCAATGGAAGTCTTAGCCACCACAATAAGGCAAGAGAAGACAATCAAGGGTATCCAAATAAGACCAGAGAAGATCAAAATGTCACTCTTCGCAGATGATATGATTATATATCTGTAAAACCCCAGGGACTCAGCTATAAAAATCCTGGAAGGGATCAAGGAATACAGCCCCATCTTAGGAAACAAAATCAATAATCACAAATCTGTATCCTCTATATATACCAACAATAGTCCAGATGCAAAAACAGTCACAAACTCTATTCCCTTTAAAATAGTGCCAAAGAATATGAAATATCTTGCAGTGTACCTAACAAAGGACATGAAAGATCCCTATAAAGAGAATTACAAAACTGAAAAAAGAAATAGCTGAAGATATTAAGAAATAGAAAATATACCATGCCTATAGCTGGGAAGAATCAACATTGTTCAAATGGCTATACTTCCCCAAGCAATCTACAGATTAAATGCCTTTTAAATTAATGTTAAAGATTAATGTTAAAGTACCTCTGTCTTACTTTAAAGACTGGGAAAAATTAGTACTTCGTTTTATGTGGAAACAGAAAAAAATCCTCAAATACCCAATACATTACTCAGAAATAAAAACACATCAGGAGGTATCTCGCTTCCAGACTTCAAACAATACTATTAATCTATAGTGATCAAAACAGCATGGTACTGGCACAAAATTAGAGTTAGATGTATGAAACAGAATTGAAAACCAAGGGATAAAGCCATACATTTATTATCATTTTATCTTTGATAAGCCTACCAAAAATATAATTTGGGGGAAATATTTCCTATTTAACAAATGGTACTGGGTGAAATGGCTGGCAACTTGTAGAAGACTGAAATTTCTCCTCTAACAAAAATTGACTCTCAGTGGTTAAAGAACTGAAATGTAAGACATAAAACTATAAAAATTCTTACAGAGTGTGCATGGGAAACACTTGAAAAAATTGGCCTGGCAGAATAATTTATGAGGACATTTCCCCTGGGCAATTGAAGCAATATAGAAAATACATTACTGGGATCTGATCAAATTAAAACGCTTCTGCACTGCCAAGAACACAGTATGTAAAGCAAGTAGACAGCTCTCAGAGTGGGAGAGAATTTTTGCAGTTTATTTTACAACAAAGGTCTAATAACAAGAATTCACATAGAACTCAAACTTATTACTAAGAAAAGAACAAGTGATCCCGTGTCATTGTGGGCAAAAGACATGAATAGAAGCTTCTCTGAACAAGACAGATGCACAGTCTATAGACACATGTAAAAATGCTTATCATTTTTAATCATTAGAGAAATGCAAACCAAAACAACTTTGAGATATCATTGAACTCCAGTAAGAGTGGCTCAAATAACAAAATACCAAAACTCTAAATGTTGGGATAGATGTGGAGAAAAGGGAACACTTCTGCACAGCTCATGGGTTTATAAAGAAGTTTGGAGAACACTCAGGGATTTAAATGTAGACCTGCCGTTTGATCCTCCAATTCCTCTACTAGGTGTATATCCAAGAGACCAAACATCACTTGGCAACAAAGATATTTGCACCAGATTGTTCATTGCAGCTCAATTCATAATTGTCACGTCTTGGAAGAAGCCAAAGTGCCCATCGACCCATGAATGCATTAATAAATTATTGTATATGTATACCATGGAATACTATGCAGCATTAAAAAAGATGGAGTGTTTACTTCTTTTATGTTTACATGATGGATCTGGAAAATATACTTCTTAGTAAACTATCTCAAGAATGGAAAAAATAATCCAATGTACTCAGTACTACCATAAAACCAATTTATAATCACTCACACATCCATATGAGAGATGAATCACTACTATAGCCCACGATGAAGAAGGGAAGTGGAGGTTGGTGGTTCAATAGAGGGAGGGTTAATGATAGGACCACATCTATGAAGCATATTTCATGGGTATAAGTCAAATCTATCAAGTAGTGAACACAAATGTCATAACACTGTGATTAATTAAATGAGGCAAAAGCTATGTTAATTAGTAGGATGTAAACACTCTAATTTGTACAAATAATCAACACGTTGAATCCCACAAATGCATAAATGTATGCATGATCTATGTATATATGACTTATAAAAAAGAAAATTAGAGCAAAATTAAATGAAAACAAAAGAATTATTTAAAAGATGAATTAAACAAAAAGTTGTTTTTTAGAAAAATTCAATAAAATTGATAAACCTTTGACCAACCTAACCATACACAGAAAATTAAAGTCCAGCAGTGAGCAGGGCAATATGGCCGACTGTAGGCAGCCTCCAACAGAAGCTCCTGTCCAGAGGGAAGGATAATGTCCAGAAAGTACCCAATTTAGATGAAGACTGGGAGTCGAGCCAAGAGAGAAGTGTGATAACTGTAAGTCATCTCTGCTGAGGCAAGCTGCGACTCCAAGAAAGCAAACTTCAGGTAAAAATTTATCCAAAAGGAAAAGTGTTCGTCCCCTCCTCCAAGAAAGCTGGGTTTTTTTTGTTGTTGTTGTTGTTTGTTTGTTTTTTTCTTTTTCTCTTTGTTTGCTCCTGTAGACTTTCTACAGGCGAGCGGTAAACTGAGGACCTCTTGTCTCACCTCACGGGTGAGAATTATAGGAAGTGGGGACTACTTCCCCAGAGGGACCCTGCTGTGACTCTGAACACTCTCCTGACAGGCAGAAAAACTGAACTAACTTTTGCCCTGCCATTCTGAACTTCTAGTCCATCTTTCCCCCCTCACCTGATAAACCAGAAGCCTAACACCTGCAGAGACTGTGGGAGGAGTCTCATGAGCAGAGCCCCACCTCCCAGTTTGCCGGACCAAGTGCACCAACCCATGCCCAGCCAGAGACTGCTAGAGCCACGAGTCCCATGCCCTGCCCCTGCCACCCTCCCTGGCTTGGTGCCATGTAGGGCCAGAGACTGCTATAACCTTGCTTCTGTGTCCTGCCCCCAGCGTCTTCTCTGCCTCCCTACTTTACCAGGACAGAGACTGTGATAGGTGAGTGTCCTGAGCCCAGCCCCTGGAACCCTCCCTGCCTCCTGTGCTGCACTCCACCACACAGGAGATTGCTAGAGCCAGCTGAGTGTCCTGTGCACTCCATGCCTCCAGCTTCACCTGGCCAGAATCGTGAACCAAGTGCTCTCCTTGCAGATGTCACTGGATGCCAGACACTGCCAGAATCATGTGCAGTGTCCCCTGCTCTGCTGATGGATCTATGTGCCCTATGCTCCAGGAGCTGCTCCTACAGCCAGAATTCCCTGGCTTTGGCAGCAGCAGGGGAGCTGCACAGGGTCATTTTCCACAAAGATTCAGTAACAAAAGAGTGATCCCACCGGGGACTAATCTCGGAGAGACACCTCCCCAACTCTGAGGACAGCCAGAGGAAACCAGAACTCACTCTATAGGGTTACAAGTGTTGCACAGTGGCTGGGGCAAAGGCACAGGGGCTGAGGGAGAAAGGCATTTACTGAATTGTTATCCTCAGAACTAAACTGAGTTCAATTGGAACATTCACCAGTAGCTTTTGAGCACCCATGATAGACAGGCCTCTTCTCCCCCAGCCGATTGATAGGAGAGAGCAGTTGCCAGGCACAAGGGCATTGACCTTCCTTTGACTCTGACAGGCACAAAGCCCTGGCACATTTTCTTATTAGAGGGAGCAGGACCTCATCCCTGAGGGGTCACCAGTGACTGGGTATGAAAAAGGAGCAAAGGGGAGAAAAAGACTCAGCTTCCTGGTCCAACTCTGGGAACGGGTGGGCCATTCTGACTCCACAGAGCACTGGGGAGAGCCAAATCTGAGAAGCCAGTAGATCTCTGCCATCTAGTTGCTAAAGACCTTTTGAAATCTCTCACTTGAGAGTTTGTACTGACTGGGCAAATTAGTTCAGAACCCTTAACCTGGGCCAATCACACAAGGACCCTCTTGGGTAGTACCCTGGTTCTGTAGTAATAGGAAGGGTTGATTTTCCTCTTCCAGTTATTGTCCATGGATAGTGGGGTGGCTTGGTTGCTTGTATTTCTCCATAGCTAAGACTTCACCAGAGTTACTGATCCACTAGGATTGGACAAGAACCATCTGAACACAAGACAGAGCCATCTAACCCCACCACACAATGCAGGTTTCCTCAGCCTCAGGCTGTAATACTGTATGGGTCATTTGCAAAACTAAAGGAGAAAAAGCTGTAGTCCTCAGTTCCATATTCTTAAAAAAAGGGATGGTTAACCACAACTACAGCAATTCCCAATCCAATTTTACCTTACCTGCCTACCTAGCCAATGGTGAAAAACAACCATGAGGTTGAATCAGCAGGAAAACTCTGGCAACACAAAAAATCAGAGAAGATTAACTCCCACCAGGAATGATAAAGCAAACACAAAACAAGATCACATTCATAAAAAAAGGCTGAGATGTCAGAAATAGAGTTCAGAATCTGGTTAGCAAATAAGAGCAACAGAATGGAGGAAAAGATGGAATTAAAAATCCAAGCAGTAATTCAAAAGATGTCTCAAGATTTCAATGAATCCAAAGACAAAGTTACCAAAGATTTTGACAAATTGAAGCAAGAATTTGCAGCCCTCAAAGATCTGGAAAATACAGTAGACTCCCTCAGTAACAGAATGGAACAGGCAGAAGACAAAGTTTTTGAACATTCACAAACGTTCAAAGAGGGGGAAAAAAAAGTGGAGAAGAAAAACCAACCATTCTATAGAGAGGTCTGGGATAATTCAAAGAGATCTAATATTTGCCTTATAGAAATGCCTGAAGGTGATGAGGTTGTGGCGAAGAATAAAGATGCTTTACTTCATCATATAATCAAAGGGAATTTTGAAGACAAGCCAAGAGATTCTGAAATTCAGATAGCAATAGTTTCAGAACACTGATAAAACTCACCACAAATAAAAATTCCCATAAACATATTATAATTAACTTTGCAAAGTTAATACAAAGGAGAAAATTCTGCAAGCTGTAAGACAGAAGAAAACCATAACCTACAAGGAGAAGAACATTAGAATGACTGCATATCTCTCTGCTGAAGTCTTTTAAGCTAGAAGAGGGTGGTCATTGAACTTTAGTCTCCTTAAACAAAATAACTTTCTACCCAGGATCCTGTATCCAGCTAAACTGAGTTTCATCTATGATGGAGAAATTAAACATTTTAATGACATTCACATGTTGAAGAAATTTGCATAACTAAACCAGCTCTTCAGGATATTTTCAGACCCATCCTCCACAATGAACAATACCATCCTCTGCCAACAAAGTAAACACACTGAGAAACTTTTGATCAAATCCCAACTTCACCAGTGGCAAAACGATTAAAAATGTACACTGGACATTCAAAAAACTCAATACCCAAAACTCTATCTGGCTTACCATTACTCTCAATTAATGTGAACGACTTAAATTGCCCTTTAAAAAGACACAGGTTGGCTGACTGAATACAAAAAGTCAGGCCAGATATCTGCTGCATTCAAGAATCTCACCTTACCTTAAAACATAAACATAGACTCAGGGTGAGGAGATGGTCCTCTATAATTCAGGGAAATGGAAATCTGAAAAGAAGCAGGTGTTTCAATTTTATTCACAGATACAATTGGCTTTAAACCAATTAAAGTAAGGAAAGATAATGATGGTCACTTCTTCTTTGTTAAGGGCAACACTCAACATGATGAGATTTCAATTATCAACATTTATGCCACCAAACCTGAATGTGCCTCAATTTATAAGAGAAACTCTAACTGACATGACAAATTGATTACTCTCAGCACCATAGTTGTCGGAGACTTTAACACTCTTTTGGCAGTGTTGGATAAATCCTCCAAAAAGAAGGTAAGCAAAGAAATTTTAGACTTAAATGTAATCATTCAACATATGCATCTACAAGACATCTACAGAACATTTCATCCTAACAAAATTGAAAGCACATTCTTCTCATCAGCCATGGATCATCCTCCAAAATTGATCACATCTTAGATCACAAGTCTAAACTTATCAAATGTTAAAGAATAGAAATCTTTCCTTGTATTTTCCTGGACCATCATGGAATAAAAGTTGAATTCAGTAACAGGAATCCACATATGCATATAAAAACATAGAAACTAAATAACCTCTTGCAGAATGATAGCTAGGTCATAGACAAGATTAAGGAGGAAATTACCAAATTTTGGGAACAAAACAATAAAGAAAAAACGAAATAACAGAACCTCTTGGATGCTGCAAAGGCAGTCCTAAGAGGAAAATTTATAGCATTGCAAGCCTTCCTCAAGAGAACAGAAAGAAAGGAAGTCAATAACTTAATGGGACATCTCAGGAAACTAGACAAAGAAGAACCATCCAACCCTAAACTTAGCAAAAGAAAAGATATAACTAAAATTAGAACAGAGATAGGCAGAGCATGATGGCGGATGGGAGGGACGTGTAGCCCATCTCTCCCAGGTCATCAGGTGAGAAGAAAGGGGTGTCTGGACCTTTTCCCCACATGGATTATTGCTGTAGACAGACAGCTGGAGATGCACAGCAAATTGGCGGATTGCTGTATTTGAGGTGTAATTTAAAACCACGGACTCTGTTGTAGAGATTTTCCCTGCTCAGCCATGCTGGCCAGCAGGCCCCTCCCTCATGGAGGACAGCAACGGGCAATTCCTGGCAAAACCCATTTGATGAAAATTTATTTCTGAGCCAAGTTTAGCGACCTGAAAGGGGCCCCGCTCAGAGCCACAAAGGATTAAGCAATTGGATGGAAAGTTGAACGGAAGGGATTCCATCTGGGAACAGACGTTTTGAATTGTCGGAAATGGAGGACACCGTCCCCCAGAACAATAGAAGTGATTAAATAGACCGGACCATTCTGGGTGGGGAATACTGGTGTTGGCTGGCAGTTCACGCTGTGCAGTGAACTGGCGGGTGCCTGGGCGCAAATCTCCAGACTCAAAAGTGAGACTTTGAGCCACATAAACTGAGCAGAATGTTTCCGTGTGCTGTAGCCACACCAACAGCATCAGCCAGCCCCTCCTCCACAGCCGATTGCAGTTGCCAGTTATCAGGAGAACGCACAAGCAGAGTGGAAAGATTTGTGAAGGGTGGACTCCTGCACCGAGTTGGGAGGTCGGATAGAAGTGCTCCCTGGAACACAGAAGCTGAGGTTGCACAACAATTAGTTAAAAACTTTTACAGAAACTCCAAAATGGTGATTGGCCAGGTAGGGTGGTTACTGTGCTAACAGTAAAAACTGTGAATCAGGTATAAGCCTGCGAACTACCCACAGCACCACCTGGTGTCCAGAAAGTATATTGTATTATAAATATATTCCTACAAAAGTTCTTCCCTACGTAATACATATAGATGTATATTTCTACATATATATAAGAATAAGATTTTTGTGGTTGGTGCCTTTTTTTCTTTCAAAATTTTCTTAGAGGAACTATCATTAATTTTTATTATTTTTATATATACATTTCTTTATTTTTATTTTTTCTACTTTTTCTTTCTTCTTTTTTAACGTTTTTATGAACACCACTTCTATTTTTTGCTTTCTCTTCTCTCTTTCTCTGCTTCCCTTCAAATGGTTTCTGTGAGTGCTAACATGACATTTCTAGAGGGTTTTTTTCTTTGTTTGTTTGTTTTCTTGGTATGTTTTTTACCTTTTATTTTTTTCTCAATTATTCTATGATTATCATAATTTTTATTGTACTTTGTTTTGTTTGTTGTTGTTCTCTGTAGTCTATGTGTTTCTGATTGATTGTGAATCTGTGGGCTTGTGTGTCTGGTGGCTGTTTTATCTGTTTATTTGCTCATTTGGTCTCAATGAGTTTTGAATTTTGACCTGCAATCCTGAGCTCCCAGCACTCCCCTCCACTCTCACTCTGAGGTCTGGAGGCCTGTCCCCCAGAAGTCCAGATTCTTGGGTGATTTCTCAAAAGGTGTGGACAGGGCCTGGACTGCAGCTAGTCAGTGCAGATTCTTTGGCATGGCAGTGAGGAGACGACAGTTGGCTGAGAAAAAAACACATTGGAGCGGTAGTTCCATGAGGCACAGAGCACCAACCATTCTTGGCAACAATAGGGCCCACTCCCAGATATTCTGAAGCCACAACCCCTGTCTTCCCAGACAACCAGAGGAGGCAAGCCATCTTCTCAGATGGTAATGTCTATGGAACAGATCTGGTACTGAAACACAGACTCCATGAGTAAAGGGTTTTCCTGTGGCAGTACCAGCCTGGGTGGAGCATGGGGACTAGAAGAAATTCCCAGGGTGGGGCTGACACAGAGACCGCTTTACTGAGACTAAGATGCACCCAGCCCTCAGGGGATCATCAGCCCATAGACAAAGGAGGGCAGGAGACGAAAGCTGACCATGCTACGAATACAAACCTGCAGGAGCAAAGACAGGGCCTGAGGCCCAGGCTCTTTGAACTCAAAACAGCTTATCTTCTGAAGGGAAATTTAGCAGGGACAGAAACAAATTCCCGCAAAGTTGTTCTGTTCTGTTCTGTCAGTAACATCAATCAGGGGCGGGGCTGGAACTGAGTGAACACTACCCAGCCTCCATCAAGTGCCAGAAGTTGCCAGGCCTCACCACCTCCACCTGGATAAAGGCAAAAAGCAGTGGCATCGCTGAGCAGATACAGATTTCCTTGCAATTCAGGCTGGTCCAACCCCCTAGAGTATCTGCTCAATGGAGGGAACTGAGTCACAGCCCTGCGGGGGCTATCAGTAACTGAGTGTGTCAGAGGTTCAAAATGGGGAAGGAGGCATCAACCTTCCCAGAATACTCTATTTTCTGGATGGGTCCTCCTAACTTCACAAAGCACCAGAGCAAGTCATATTTGAGTTGTCACCAGACCCCTGCGATCCAGTTCCCAGAGACCTTTGAAACTCTCACACTTGAGACAGGTGCTGACAGAGACAATTGATTTAGACCTTTTGAACTAAGCCAATCGCCTAAGGAATATTCAAGTGGTGACCTGGGTGTGTGGGTGTAGGAAGGTTTGAGTTTCCTTTTTCAATTTTTCCCTGTGGGGAACAGAGTGACTTAATTGCTGGTATTTCTCCACAGCTGAAACTCCAACCCAGAGTAACTCTTTCATTAGGTTTTAACAGAGACCAGCTGAAAACAAGACAGAACCATTTTGCCCCACCACACCAAAGAGGTCCCCAGTCTCTCAGGCCATATCAATGTATGGGTCCTCAACAAAGCTCCAGGGGAAAAGTCAAACAATGTAAAATAATCATGGTGCGGAATCAGCAGAATAACTCTGGCAGAACAAATAACCAGAATAGATCAACCCCCCCCCCCCAAGGAAAATATGGCAGAAGTAACTGAAGATTCCATTCATAAACTGCTAGCTGAAATGTCAGAAATAGAATTCAGAATTTGGATTGCAAACAAGATTAATAGAATGGAGGAAAATTTCAAATTAGAAATTTGAACAGCAATTCAAAAGTCAGAATTAGAAATTCGAAGAGAATGCTCCCAAACTCTTAAAGATAAAGAGAAATGGAGAGCAAAAATAGATCATTCTCTCAGAGAGCTTTGGGATAATTCAAAGAAGGATAATATCCACCTCATTGGAATCCCTAAAAGTGATGAAGTGGCCTCACAAAGCACAGAGACCCTTCTCCATGAAATTTTGAAAGAGAATCTTCCAGACATGCCAAGAGATTCTGAAATTTGGATAGCAGACAGTTTCAGAATCCCAGCATGACTCATTCTGAATAAGAATTCTCCCAAGTATATTATAATTAACTTTAGTAGTGTAAATATGAAAGAGAAAATTCTGAAACTAGCTAGATGTAAAAAATCCATTACCTACATTCTCCATTAGTGTGAATGGCTTAAACAGTCCTCTAAAGAGGCACAGGTTACCTGACAGGATACTAAAACTTTGGCTAGATATTTGCTGCATACAAGAGTAATATCTCACCTTAAAAGATAAATATAGAATCAGGATGAAAAGGTGGCTGTCCATATTTCAGGCATATGGTAGTCAGAAAAAAAAAACAAACAAACAAACAAACAAAAAAAACAGAAATTGCAATTCTATTTGCAAACACAATAGGCTTTAAACCACAAAAGAAAGGACAAAAATGGTCACTTCATATTTATTAAGGTTAATACTCAATACGATGAGATTTCAATTATGAATATTTATGCACCCAACGAGAATGTGACTCAGTTCATAAGAGAAACTCTAACAGACATGAGCAACTTGATTTCCTCCAGCTCCATAATAGTCAGAGAATTCAACACGCCTTTAGTAGTGTTGAATAGATCCTCCAATAAGAAGCTGAGCAAAGAAATCTTAGATTTAAACCTAACCATTCAACATTTAGATTTAGCAGACAACTACAGAACAATTCATCCCAACAAAAGTGAATGCACATACTTCTCATCAGCCCACAGATCATACTCCAAAATTAATCACATCTTAGGTCACAAGTCTAACCTCAGTAAATTTAAAGAAATAGAAATTATTACTTGCATCTTCTCGGACAACCATGGAATAAAAGTTGAGCTCAGTAACAACAGGAACCTGCATACTCATACAAAAATATGGAAGTTAAATAACCTTGTGCTGAATGGTAGCTGAGTCAGAGATGAGATCAAAAGGAAATTTCCAAATTTTTGGAACAAAATGACAATGAAGACACGAATTATCAGAACCTCTCAGATACCTCAAAGGCAGTCCTAAGAGGGAAATTTATAGCAAAGAAAGCCTTCTTTAAGAGAATGGAAAGAGAAGAATTTAACAACTTAATGGGACATCTCAAGCAACTAGGAAAAGAAGAACATTCCAATGCCAAACCTAGTAGAAGAAAAGAAATAACCACAATTAGAGCAGAATGAAATGAAATTGAAAGCAAAGGAATTATACAACAGATCAATAAATCAAAAAGTTGTTTTTTTGAAAAGGTCAATAAAATAGATAACCCTTTGGCTAACCTAACCAGGAAAGAAAGAGTAAAATCTCTAATCTCATCAATCAAGAACAACAAAGATGAAATAACAACAGACTCCTCAGAAATCCAAAAAATTCTTAATAAATAGTACAAGAAAATTTATTCTCAGAACTATGAAAACCTGAAGGAAATCGATCAATACTTGGAACCACGTCACCTTCCAAGACTTAGCCAGAACCTAGTTGAAATGTTGAACAGGCCAATACCATACAAAAGCTCCCTAAAAAGAAAAGCCCTGGACCAGATGGCTTCACTTCAGAATTCTACCTAACCTTTAAAGAGGAACTAGTACCTATATTACTCAACCTGTTCCAAAATGTAGAAAAAGAAGGAAGACTACAAAACAAGTTCTTTAAAGCAAAAATCACCCTGATTACCAAAACAGGAAAGACCCCAAAAGAAAAGAAAATTATAGACGAATATCACTAATGAATATAGATGCAAAAATATTCAACAAGATCCTAACAAACAGAATCCAGAAACACATCAAACAAATTATACATCATGACCAAGTAGGTTTTATCCCAGTGTCTCAAGGCTGGTTCAATATCCGTAAATCTATAAGTATAATTCAGCAAACAAGCAAATTAAAAAACAAAGACCGTATGATTCTCTCAATTGATGCCGAAAAAGCTTTTGATAATATCCAGCATCCCTTCATGATCAGAACACTTAAAAGTTTGTACAGAAGGGACATTTCTTAAACTGATAGAGGCCATCTATAGCAAACCCACATTGAATGGAGTTAAATCAAAACCATTTCCACTCATATCAGGAACCAGACAAGGCTGCCCATTGTCTCCACTGCTCTTTAACATTGTAATGGAAGTTTTAGCCATTGCAAGTAGGGAAGAAAAGGTGATCAAGGGTATCCATATAGGGTCAGAAAAATTCAAACTTTTGCTCTTCGCAGATGATATGATTGTGTATCTGGAAAAAACCATGGGTTCTACTACAAAACTCTTAGAAGTGATCAAGGAATATAGCAGTGTCTTAGGTTACAAAATCAACATTCATAAATTGGTAGTCTTTATATATACCAACAATAATCAAGCTGATAAAACAGTTAAAGACTCTGTTCCATTCACAGAAGTGCCAAAGAAGATGAAATATTTGGGAGTTTATCTAACAAAGGACATGAAAGATCTCTATAAAGAGAACTATGAAACTCTAAGAAAATAAATAACTGAAAATGTTAACAAATGGAAAAACATATCATGCTGATGTCTGGGAAGAACGAACATTGTTAAAATGTCCATACTACCCAAAGCAATATACAATTTTAATTCAATCCCTATTAAAGCAACACTGTCATACTTTAAAGATCTTGAAAAGATAATACTTCATTTTATATGGAATCAGAAAAAAACTCAAGTAGCCAAGACATTACTCAGAAATAAAAACGATGCAGGCAGAATCATGCTAACAGACCTCAGACTATAGTATAAATCAATAGTCATTAAAACAGCATAGTACTGGAACAAAAACAGAGAAGTGGATGTCTGGAACAGAATAGAGAACCAAGAGATGAATCCAGCTACTTACCGTTATCTGATCTTTGACAAGCAAATTAAAAACATTCAGTGGGGAAAAGATTCCCTATTTAACAAATGGTGCTGGGTAAACTGGCTGGCAACCTGTAGAAGACTGAAACTGGACCCACACCTTTCACCATTAACTAAGATAGACTCTCACTGGATTAAAGATTT
>CAUYPK010082154.1:0-57820 GCA_963574355.1 Loris lydekkerianus
CCGCCCCTCTATTAAAGCCCTGTAATTAAGGTTTGCCAGTTGGTATCTCTGTGGGTGGGTTTTATTTTCTTGTGTTTATTTTTATCTTTTTTTTTTTTTTTTTTTTTTTTGCAGTTGAAGTCTTTTAACCTCAGCTTATCAACTCTTAATATGTTGTCCTGGTGTCTTGATTTTTTGGTTCATCTGTTTTAATGGGATGAAATATAAAAATAAGGCTTCATTTTTGCCCCTTCACAATGACTTTGGCGGGGGTTTCGCTGATAACCCACCCTTCATCTGTGAAGGATTTGAATTTTAAACAGCCAAAAAATACATTGTCCTGATATCTATCATCAAGTGATTAGTGCAACTGTTTAGTTCTGGTCGTCTTTCCTATTCTTGGTAGATTTATTTTCTCTTCTTAGAATTCTGCGCCACCCTCTCTGTCTGGGAGACTGGAGATGTCATTTAAGCATTGCTTATTAGGATTCCATTATTTGTGTCTGCTATACAGTCAGCCAAATCAAAAAGTCGCACAGTGTTTTTAAATTGCAAATTTAAATGACAATTTATAGACCAGGTCTACTGGAAATTTTTTGTCCTTGGCATCCGTCGTTGCTTGTGAGTATATAGTTTTATATTCTCTCTCTCTCTCTCATCTGTCTTCTTGAGAGCACGGCACACATATCCATCAGAAGGATTAGAACTGCTTGCAATCAAACAAGAAGCGCAGTAAAGATCTTGCAAGAAAGTAAAGACAAACACCTATCCTAGACCTGACTTCCAGGTTTATCCTCCTTACCCTCCCTTGCCTCTTAAAGGGGAAACTTGCATAAGTCACTTTTTTAAAATGCTGTTTAAGCCCCTGGTTTAGATTCAGAAAAAATAAATTCAGTAAAGGCCTGAAAAACCAGTAAGAATACCCTACGATTGCCACAGCTAATGTGTAGTGTAATGCTGCGCTCTTACTGTGCACTGAATAATCCTGTTGTGTGTGGTTTCTGTCCCTCCTCATTTAAGGTAACCACCTTGATTTCTGAAAGAGGAAACTGAAAGTCGTGGGTAGCAACTTGCTCAGGGCCAAGAAGGGATGAAGCTCCCGCCTCTGACTTAGAAGAGTGTCCACCACCTTGGCCTCTATTTTATTCTCAGGAAGAGAATTGGGAGCCTGCTTAGTATCTCTGTTGTATAAGAATGACAGGTTGAAAAGTCTTTTCACTATGCCTTGCTGAGTTTTAATTTTTAGCAGATTGGGTTACAAGAGGTGGCGTTAAACCTTGGCATCATCTCCTTTCATCGGGCCATTTTCTCTGGGATCAGAGTAGATTGGCAAAGCATTATGATCTCCCATTTCAGAGCTGAAGGATTATCTATCTCGATGGGTGAAATCATCTCTAAAATCCTTCTAAAGCTGGCTGCAGAGGTTGGTATGTTTGAGAAAATGCCTGTGGTACCCAGTAACATCGATGACGAAGATGAATAGTGTCAGGTTTGCATGTGGAAGGCTTGTCTTTAACGGGTGGTCCCGCTGCAGGCACTGGGGCAGACTCTTCCATCTCTAACAGGAGCTTGAAGGTCTTCTTTCTGTCCGATGTCCACTCACCTGGCTCCGATGTCCTCAGTGAATGGTACAGTCGAGGCAGGTGAGATTCCCACAGGAGGTGAGGACGGGGGAGGTGAGAAGACTTTTTCACACCTATGAGAAGAAATAGGCAGGAGGGAATGGGCTGTAATTAGGGAAACCATCAGACCACAGTGCAGGTCTGAGCAGGTGTGAGGAGGGGGGGGAAGGAAGGAAGTTTGGGCAGAAGCCTCTTTGACTTCAGTTCCTTCTTTTTTTCTTTTTTAATTTATTTTCACTTATACGTGTGTTCATTAGGCTTCCACTTTTTGCTTTCACAAAATTAAAAAGGCTTAACATTTAACAACAATAACAATGTTTAAGATAGGGACCAGAAATAAAAACCTCGCCAAGAACCAACGAAGACAAATACGTTCAGAAAAGAAATATCAGACGATTGCTGCAATGAAGTATTAAGCAATAATAATAGTAGTAATGCAAGAAAGTAACATTCACATTGTCAAATAAGAGTATGTCTATTATAGAAGGCTTTGACTCTGAGGTTCAGTATGGAGTCACCAATTAACTATTTCTTATTTTTTTTCCCCCAAAGTATCAAGAAATAGACAACTAATATTTATAAATAAAGATAAAAGATAGTTTCAAAAAATAGATCATGCTGTAGTTCCTTCTTATGGAAAACTTCAGCAGGGATGCTGGGGAGTCTCTGAGCCAAAGCCGCTCATCACGGACGTGCCCTGCCTCCTGGGAAGGGCTTGCCTGCTGCATCACAGGCTGGGAATGACCTACAGGAAATGATCCTGGGGCAGATGTGGAGATGGGTGTCCGAATGCAGCAGACAGGGCACCGGGTCAGCACCTTCTCCTGCCCGGCGACGTGGACCAGATGTGTTCTCATGGCCCTTACGTTACAACAGACTGCTATTCAAAATTCCTAAATATCGCAAGGTGCAGTGAGACAGCCCCTCCAACTTCCTCACCTCTCCTCATGGCTGCCCATGCCGTGCAAGCAGAAGTGGGGAAATTGGTAGTAAAACGTCGTACAAGTAGAAGTTGGGAGCCCAGATTCTCTGGCCAGTGATTGCAGAACATTTCATCTTTCATGGGCTGAAAGGGCTTAAGGGGGGAGGAGGGGGGGAGGCAGAGCAGCCTTTGTATGGGTAGTGCAAGAACGGAGCAGCCCTGGTGTTCCTGCTCTTCTTGGCGCAAACAAAAGGCACGTGGCCATCCCGCCACCCCTGCCATCCCCACACCAGGAAGGCCGGGGTGGGGGGTGTCACAATTCCTGAACATCTCTCTGGTGGCCCATGTGCGTAGGGGCCTTATTTAAATACGCTCTGTTGGGCAGGTATTTAGCAGATAGCCTGGAGACTGAAGTCCTGCTTTCAGAATTACAAGTTGATGAGTCACATTTATTTATTAAGCTGGGTGACCTTGGGCAGCTTCCCAATCCTTAAATCCTCCATTTCCTAACACGTAAAATGGGAGTGATAGGACCCTTCTCTCAGAGAATTGAAGCAGATAAAACCATCTATGTGAGCACCTCGGCACAGGATGCACCGTGTGTACAGCGAAATGCTGGTTTCTTGCTGTTGTCCCTCCTGTCAACCCCGGGCAGCATGTCTGGTTCTTGAGATCCTGAGGTTTGTGAGCTCAGCCAGCTCTGATGGTGGCCACCTGTAGTCCTGCGGCCTATTCGAGAGCTGGGGACATATGCTGTGGCAGTAGTTACGAGAGCCGCCCTGTGGGTGACTGATGGTGGAGGGTAGCAGGCTCAGTGAGGAATGACTGGAATAGGCCCAACTACCGACACGTCCAGCCTCGACTTCGCTTCTTCCGGTCAGTCTTCCTGGACCCAGCCAGACACACACAGACAGTTTCGCCCTCTCCTGAGCTACGTGGCCTCTGGACACCAACCTCTGACACAGTGGCTTACACGTCCCCACATCTGTCCCCCATGCCTACCGGTAGCCCAATGGCTGCTACAAGGTAGGTGCTCAGGAAATATTTACAGAAGTATCACGGGGAGGAGGACCCACACTGCACAGTGAGAAACGCTTCCCAGTGGCAACGTGAAACCATCATTGCTAAACACTAGTTGTTCGTCCCTTCAAAGTGCAGTCAGCATCGGCCGGGACGGAGGCAGCGCTCCAGCACCGCTTTTCATGTACACCAGTGTTCCGTGCCTTTGATCCCAGAATCCTTTAGGTTTTGAATCTTAGAGAGCTTGCTGCTGCTACCTACGTAATAGCCATCCGGCACCCTGTGCGTTAATGCCAATTAGCGCGGGAAAGATGAGAACTCGGGGACTTAATGAGCTGAGTTGGCACCTGTTCACTCGGCACTGCGGCCCGCTCTTTGGAGCTGGTAAACCTACTGGCTGCTGTCAGCTTTAACCTTTCTGGGGAAAGGCTTTCGGGGGTCTCTTGGCTTCAGCTTTTCCACCATTTAGTTTACTTTGGGTGACTGATGGGAAGATGTTGGAGGGGAAGGTCTTTGGAAGCCTGAGCTCACGGCAGACTCACGTTCCCTCCCCTGCTCCAAACCCAGCCTATGATGGCTGATGGTCGGGGAGACACTTCAGGTGTGATGCTTCCAAAAGCCTTGAGTTTGAACCTTAAACTTCCCAGGTAGGAGCAGTGTGACAGGGCCATGCATGGGGCCTGGCGCTAACAGGCACTCAATGAATAGTGGTGGGAGGCAGCTCACCCAGCACACGGCCGTGTCACAGACGAGGCTCCCACTCCCTGAGGACCCGTGCCGCTACACCTGTGCTGGTGCCCGGCCCCTGCTAAGTGCCCAATACATGTTTGTTAATGAATGGATGAACAGGTAACAGGCAGTCATTCAGAGCTCTAGCAGGAGAGATACCTGGGTTTGAATCTCATTTCTGCCATTTCTGACTGTAGCGAAGACTCTCTCTGGCAGACTCTGGATTTTCTTCTAGGATAAGGGTACCAATTGGGAGTTTGGGATAAAGCATTTACTGTAATGTCTGTCATAGAGTTATTCTCAGTAACTTTTGTTATTGATGGACTAACTTTAAACAACTTGCTCAATACCCACATCTCAGTCTCTTCATTCACTTGTGCTGTTTTAGGGGCTTCTTAGGAGGAAGGATGGAGCATGGAACACCGAGTGTGTGGATACCCGGTGTGGGCTCAGGGCTCAGCAAACGGTGGAAGATGTCATCGCTGTTGATGGAACACCTGGAGGGCTCAGACAGAAACCCCACCTCCAAGAGAGGCCTTCAGGAGGAAGGAGGTCGGGGTGGACAGGGGCTGGTTGGTGGCCTTGGTGCACAGCAGAGCTCCTATGGGCAGACGCACAGCCTGGGCTTCCCTCTGGCCTCCCTCCGAAGGAACGTATGCTGGGGAAAGGCATTCCAGGCTGTGTGATGAGACTTTCACCTAGCAAGCTGTTCTTTTCAGCAGATCTTTTATAATTCTCATGACCAAATGCCAAGCCTTCTTTGCCCAAACCCCCTTAATCCTTTGATCTTGTCTCAGTCCCAAGAAATGATTGTCTGTTGCTCCTTGCCATACATGATTGAGAGGGGGTTACAGAGCAGCAACCTCAGTCCCTCTCCCCTCCTGCCAGTCACCCACCCCCTGCTGTGAAATCCTCCTCATCTCCCTGGTCCCTGGAAAATAGCCTTGGAAAGAGAAGGGCCAGGTGGCTGGGGCAGAGCAAAGAGCATGTCAGGGGAGAAAGGAAGTCTGAAGGCAGTGTTCCGAAGAGGGTGGAGGGAGGGGCGAATCTGGATATCTTACCTTGTTAAGTTAAAGAAAATCTATCTGGGGATTCAAGGCAAGTGGAAATACCCCTGGTGTGGACTTTGTCACGGTCAACAAAGTGCCGCCGCCACCGTGCCGTCTGCCTGACTTTCACACCCATCCATGAGCAGCCAGGTCCCAGCGTCTCTCACAAAACAGGCACAGGGTGGGTTTGGTTTGCTGAGAGCACGGGTGAGCAGATCGCATCTTTATGACCAGATCCTAGTCATAGATCCTTAGAATCCTTCCAAGTCAGTATTCAAAGACGTTTCCTGAATTCCTGTTAGTGTCATTATGTCAATATTTCCACACTGGGGCGAGGAAGTGAGGCAGGTCCCGGATGCTGGTCACTTGGATTCCTTGTCCATCTGTACAGGGCAGGGCACTGTGTGTGTCCCAGGGAGCGAGACTCAAAGCTCCACTTCCTCATGCTCTCCTGGAGGGACTTGTGGGAGACGCTAGTGGGGGACTGCAAGGTGGGGCAAAGGCAGCCTCTGGACACTTCTCCTGCTCTGTCCCCAGTTGCCTCTGACGGTGGCTGTGTCTTCCCAGTGGCCTCTCATGGTGGCTCCTGCAGACGGCCCCTCTCTGTCTCCCTGAAGGAATACCACCGGAGCTCTAGCCACCTCCCAGCCGCCCATCTCCTGGGCCTGGGCCCTGCCCTGCCTCCTCCTGTTGGTTTAATCCCAGGGCTGGTAGCGGCTTCCTGCTCCTGCTAATCCTCAGATCACTTCCTTTCCCCTGAGTTTTCCTACTTTCCAACACCATTGCAAAGGTTTCCCTTGTTAAATTCCACTGTGAACAGCCAGCAAGGGCTCCATTTGCCTGACAGGCCCTTGACAGATCATCTGTGTTTGAAACCTGGCTTCCTGTCCAGGAGACGTGTCACTTCGGACATGTGACCTCACCCGCAGTCTCCTTACCCACCCATAAAATCAGGATTCTAGACTTAGAGATTATCTATGAATGGATGGCAGAGGGTGTGGTACATGGTAGGTCTTTAATGAGGGACACCTATTCTTACTTGTTACAAGTCATTTAGGAAGACAGTATTAGGGGCCTAAATGCTTCCCCCACCTGCTTTAGAACAAAAGGCCTTCATGGCCCCCAACAAGAGTTCTGGCCCTAGCCTAACAAAATCTCCCTCCCGCTGTGCTCAGAATATAAACAAGCTTCCAAGCACTCTCGGGTCAGCCCCTATCTTTACTCAGGCAGGTAGCTGTCCTCTTTGCTTAAACTTGGCCTGAACCTCTTCCATCTTGTCTCTGGGTCACCACCCAATCCCTTTCAGTGAGGGCCTCTCAAGGAAGGAATCTGGTTGTTTTATTTCTCAACTTCTAGCAGGATGTCACACACTTAATAAATGTATGTCAACTTGATAAGTAAAATGAAATAGCTCACTGAAGCGGGTTGATGAATTGAGAGACTCTGTCTACATCAGTGGTTCTCAACCTTCCTAATGCCGCGACCCTTTGATACAGTTCCTGTGGGTCGCGACCCACAGGTTGAGAACCACTGGTCTACATCTTTCAAGATTTCTAAGGCAGGATTCAAAGAGGTTTCCTGGATTCTTATTAGGGTCCTTACATCAATATTTCCACATTAGAAGCCCATTTTATTTTGTTTATTTTATTTTATTATTATTTTTATTTTTTGAGGCAGAGTCTCATTTGTCGCCCTCGGTAGAGTGCCGTGGCATCACAGCTCACAGCAACCTCAAAGTCTTGGGCTCAAGTGCTTCTCTTGCCTCAGCCTCCAGAGTAACTGGGAGTACAGGCGCCCGCCATGATGCCAGCTATTTTTAGAGACGAGGTCTCGCTCTGGCTCAGGCTGGTCTCAAACCCGTGAGCTCAGGCAATGCACCGTCTTCACCCTCCCAGAGTGCTGGGATTACAGGCATGAGCCACTGTGCTGGGCCTAGAAGCCCATTTTAAATGTTACTTGATACAAGATTAACAAACAGAAAATACCACAGCAGCCTTGACAGGTATCTGCTGTAGTAGCATCATTGAGTTTTGTTTTTTCTGTTACTTTTATTCTTCCTCTTCCCCCAAGTAGCTGTTCCAAGCCAAATGCTTTAATAGTTCTCAGGGATGGTGGCTGCACCCTGGGTGCACACAGGCTGTTCCCTGCATCAGAACTCTTGAAGGAGTGACCAGATGTTCCTTGCTTTGGGGTGGGGAGTTGTAAGGTTTCATTAGTCACACTTGCTAAAAGCGTCAAACCTCTGGTGGGCTTGTTGAACATGGAGAAATCCCAACATGTAAATATTTATAGATTAGGAATCAAATATTAAATATTTACTTCAGCTTCTTGGAATTATAAATGATTTAATAAACCCGATGGGGAGTTGGAGTGACTTGGGTTTAGAACCGACTCTTATATTTAATTGTTTCCCAGGCCCCACTCCCTAGCATGAGGGAGCTTGGGATACCCGTGGAAAAGACCAGGAGCTCAGCTATGAAGTTGGGGTTTGATTCATTCTTCTGATTTCCCTATTTGTGTTGTGCAATGTTTGTTTTAGAATGAGTGTTCATCTAATACCGTAAGAATAAAAGCTACACCCTCAGGCCTACCAGTCTCAGCCCCATGATGGAGTAGGTATAACCACTTCAAACATTTATTTAAAAAAAAACAAAAACCCATAGGTGTCCCCAGATTCACTTAGGTGGGCCTCTCTGGAGGCAGGACCTGGGCATCTGTAGGGGTCAGAAGCTCAGACTGCAAAGGTTAGAGGTGTCTTTTCTATAGAAGCTCTCCGAGGGAGGGGTCATGTTGCCACAGATAGCACAAAGTCACTGGAGAAAGACAGAGGTCTGGGTCTGAATCTCATCTCTGCTGAAGAATCACTTTGTACCTTAGAGAAAACTTTCACTTTTAAAAAGTTAGTTTCCTTGTCTTTAGGACTGAGTTTGGAAGTATCTCTCTGTGTTAGTTTCCTGAGGCTGCTATAATGAATTGGCATATACTGAGCGACTCAAAACAGAAATTTAGCTGGGCATATAGGGGTAGTGCATGCCTGTAGTCCCAGCTACTCTGGAGGCTGAGGCAGGAAGATTGCTTGAGCCCAGGAATTCAAAGCTGCAGTGAGCTCTGATCATACCACTGCAATCCAACTTGGTCAACAAAACGAGACTTTGTCTCTACCAAAAACAAAAACAATTAGCTGGGGGTGGTAACATATGCCTGCAGTTATAGCTACTTACCATATTTAGTTGGGGGCGGAATAGTTTGAACCCAGGAGTTCAAGGCTTCAGTGAGCTATGGTTGTGCCACTGCACTTCAGAATAAGACCTTGTCTCTTACATACAATAACGTACTTTCTCACGGTCTAGAAGTAAAATAAAGGTCTCAGCAGGGTTGGAGCACCTGTGGAAGGTGAAGGGGAAAATCTGCCCCCTGCCTCTTCCTGCTCTGTTTTCATATGGCCTTCTCCCCTGTGTGTCCCTTATAATGACTTGTTTTGGGGTCCATCAGAATAACCCCAGATGACCTTTTCATGTCAAAGACCTTTTTCCGAATATGGTCACATTCACAGGATCTGCAGATTAGGACATGGTATCTTTGGGGGGCCACCATTTAGCCCATGACGCTATCTAAAGGACTGACTGACGTCCGCCCGGACTGGTCAGCGCCTGTCTCATAAATTTACTCAGTCTACTTTGTAGTAGATGATAGATAGTAAATTGTAGCAGATGATAGAGGTTGTATCCACATACCCTTCACATCTGGGATGGCAGCGTTCATTAAGTGGTAGCTTCTGTCATTACAGTTTATGGAGAATTTACACATACTGCTTGTCATTTATTTGACCACATGGCCATTCATTCCCTGTTCATTCCTTTGAACAACAGTTCATTGCACTTGCCTGTCGCAGGACAACCACTAGCCCAGCCCTGAGGGAATAAAACACCATTTCTTGAGACAAACTGCTTGTGAAGATAGACAACAAAACTCCAATAGTCCAGTGTGATAAGCACCTTCCTGGAGGTACTTACCAGGGATTAAAGGAGTGATAAATGCACCCGGGGCAATGGAAGAAGGCATCCCAGGGTGAGAGTTGATTAGGAGTTTGTTAAACTAAAGGAAGGTGTGCATGGGCCAGCTGAGAGGCCCTGCGTATTAAGGCATCAGAATTCATGGTGGTTTGAAGGAGTGATGAGAAATTCAGGATGCTGGCACGCAGGGTTTGTACAGGGGAGCAGTAGAAATGAGACAGCTGTAGCAAACAAAGGCCAGATCTCATTGGATGCTCACAAAGGGGAAATATTATGAATCCCATTTTACTGGAGAAGAAAGAGAAGTTAATTGGCCTGGAGCATCACATTCCTGGTGAGCAGGAGACTTGTATTGGGGTTCTTCTCTTCCGCTCCTTCTGACAGCGGCACACAGGGACCCAGTGCCTTGCTCCCCTTGCATACAGATGGTTCTTCGCCTGTATACATATATATTTTTTTACTCCTCTTTATTGGGACACTCTTCATTCCAGCACGCCGTGCCTGGCACATAGCAGGTGCTCTTGGTCTGCCTTGAGCACAGCACCCAACAACCTCGGCCAAGTAAGTTTTATTGCAGCACGGATTCTAGCATCAAACTAGAGCTTCAAAAATTTTCCTCAAGTCCTCTCTGACCTCAAGTTTCTAGACTGAGTTTGCTTACATGGAAAGGTGAGATTTTCTTCTGGGGTCAGAATACATAGATGCCCCTTGGGGCCTGTTGCTGCCGCAGAGGAATATTTCCACGTGGAGTCTGCTTTCCATCTGCCTCGGGCCTTTTATTTACACGTATAGATCTATTTATGTGTGCCGTCCACATGAGTGCTGCTTTTTCAGTAATTCATAGAAACGTCGCACAAAATTAATCTACAGTGAGCACTCTAACTTGACTGTGGCCAACCCCCTTGCTCGGGAATGTCTTTGTCACGGACGGCATCTGTTTGAGCTCTTCTACCTGTTTCGTGAGTTCCGAATTCTCCTTTAAGAAGAGCCGGATTGAGGAAATCATTCATCTCTGACAGTTGTGTAGATATAATTAAAGATATATGAATATAAAAATATCCGCTGTCTCAAATTACTTCCTAAAAGAACGGGTATTGGTGATTAGGGGAAGAGTTCTATTTAAAATGTCAGATACAGACACATTAGGCTGGGTAGTCAAAGCACTATATGTCTGTCACTCATGAAAACTGACAATTAGGTCCATAAATAGATTTTACAGGCTTCCACACAAGAACGCACATCCTGCACATCTCAGCTGCATAAAAATGAGAAGCATGGATGGTAGCGGCTGACTCACGGAAAGGGAGAGGGAATGGAGGTGTTGAATGAGAGGCTGGGAGCAAATCCCTTGTGCCTGCGGGCTGGGTGTGGGACAAAGGGGAGGAGGGGCACCCACTGGTGCCTCAGCCACCGCCCACTTGTAGGACTCTGGCAACCCTTTATCTCCCAAGGTCTGTTTCCCCATCTATAAAATGAAATTAAGATAAAAGCTTGGCTATTTCTAAGAGTTGTTTGTCAGGATGAATGGACAACAAACATATGGAAAAAATGCTTATCATCTCTGATCATCAGAGAATGCAAATCAAAGCTCCAGGGGCAGAGATCTCATAGACCACCAAGGCTTGTATGAAAGGTGTTTATTGGTGAGGGGGGGACGTTGCAGGACAATACCAAGGAGGAGTGAGGAAAGAGAGAGAGGAAAGGGGGGGAGAGATGGAGACTGAGAGAGACAGAGAGAGAGGGTAGAGGGGGGGAGAGAGAGAGCTATATAGGTTCAGTTAGGGGAAGTCGTAGAATGGTGAGGGGAGAGTAGAATAGCCCATAAGGAGTTACTTCCCTGGCTGGAAGAGGCGTTAGGGGCAGGCCATAGTTAATCTTGGTCTGTAGAAAGTAGGAGGGGCTTTTCTGGGGCAATGACCTAACAAAAACTACCTTGAGAGATCTCCTAACTCTGGTAGAAATAGCCCACATCACAGAGTCCCAAAGCCGCAGGTGCTGGTGTGGATTTGGAAAGAAGGGAACACTGTTGGTAGGACTGCAAACTAATACAGCCTCTTTGGAAAGAAGTATGAAGAATCCTCAAGGAACTCAGGAATGCAATCCTGCAATCCCATTACTATGCATCTACTTGGAAGAAAAAAAATCTTTTCACCTTAAGGACATTTGCACTAGATTGTTTATTGCAGCTTAATTCACAATTAGCAAGATACGAAAACAACCCAAGTGCCCATTGACCCAGGAATGGATTAACCAACTGTGGTATATGTAGACCATGGAATACTATTCAGCAAAAAAAAGATGGAGACTTTACATCTTTTGTGTTAACATGGATGGAGTTGAAACACGTTCTTCTTAGTAAAGTATCCCAAGAATAAAAAAGCAAGTATCTAAAGTACTCAATATTAATATGAAGCTGGTAGATCAGCGGCTCTCAACCTGTTGGTCACGACCCCTTTGGAATGTATTAAAGGTTTGCGGCATGAGGAAAGTTGAGAACCACTGTAATAGATGATCTAACACACACACAGGAGAAAAACTCAATTCAATTCAAATTGGGGGGAAGGGGGAGGAAGGAGTGAGGGGGTTGGTGTGCTCCCACCTAATGGGCACAATGTAAGGGTATATGGCACACCTCCTGGGTGAGGAACCCAACTATAACAGGGACCTTACCTAAGAAATGCAAACATTAAACCTGATCGTTTGTACCCTCATATGAATCTGAAATTTTAAACAAGAGTTGTTTGTCAGAAGGATCAAATGAGGTTATTATAGTAAAACCCTTTGGAATTGGAAGAAGAGTACATACGTAAGCAGTTACTTTTTTATTGCTATTAATAAGATTACTATTATTGATATCGGCAGCTGGGGTCTTCATATATGCACCAGAAACAGATAAGAATGAAATTGATCAGAAAGCATGTTAAGATCAAGACCTCAGGAAATCAAAGACAAATGCCAGATAGTAAAGCCAAATTTTCCTGCCTTTGACAGTGGGGAAATGAGCCAGGGTGAGTGAGAAGCTGGGAGCGTGAGGGTTGGGGTGGGGGCAAGGCGATGAGGCCTGGTCTCAGTGTCTAGGCCCCATGCTCAGGGGTCCTCACTCTCTAGGTGTGCAACGTGACATCTCTGACCCAAAGTTTCCTCCTCACAAAATGAGACACGTGATTCTGTAGTTGCCTTTTCTGCAGGACCGATGTGAGACCAAGTAAAATCAGGTACACACGTGGACTTCGTAAGTCTCCAGTGGGAAATAAATCTGTGATTGAAAGCCTGATTGTGATCACATCAGAATGAGGTTGCCGGGAGGTCGATGCCCACCCTGCATTCTACACTCCATTTACTTGTTCTACTCTACTGTTCTTCCACTTTATTCCACAATCGTAGGTTTAATTTACTCATCTATGACATTTCCTGTTGAGTATCTGTGGCCCACAATGGAATATAAGTTCTGTGAAGGCAGCACGTCTCTGTGTGTTTTGTTCATTGAAGGGTCTTTACGTTCCAGGAAGAATTCTCAGTATCTACTGGATGAACAACAGCGATTTGGTGAATTATGTCTGTTGTGTTTTCGACATTGTGACGAGAGGTAGATAGATGATGAGGTCCGGAAAAGAAAAAAGAGACTGTTTTTTCCCAAAGAGTTCACAGTTTGAGGGACTACAGGAAAGATATACCGTATATACTCGAGTATAAGCCGAGTTTTTTCCGGCACAAAATTCGAAGAACCCGAACTCGGCACAAATTTTGTGCCGGAAAAAACTCGGTTTATACTCGAGTATATACGGTATTAACAAATGGGTCTAATGCAAAAGTACTAAGCATGCAACATGATAGCTACAGAAGATATATGTCCCCAAAGAGTTGAGAAGCATGAAAGGAGCTCTTCTCCCAGGTGGGTGTCTCAGGCGGTCTGGGAGCCTGTATCCCAGAGTCTGCAATTTGCCCCTTGTGGTGGAGGGTGAAGGGTGTGGGATTAGAAACAGGTACACCTGGGTTTGAATCCAGGTTCCACCTGCAAGTAGCTGTGACCCTGGTGAGTGCCAGTTTCCTCTTTTGAAAATCAATGTCAAGATTTAATTCAATAACAAATGTATTGAAAATGACTGGCACAAAATCCAGCACCCAGCAGCACGCCCCGTCGGCCAGCATTCCTTTGCTTTTCTTTCTAACCCTGACAGCATTGCGGCTTGTTCAGGCACTTTGAGGTATAAATCTCCGAGTCACTCATGGCTCCCAAGAGGGACAGCATCCGATGACTGCTGTGGCTGCCACCTCTGCCACTTTTTGTCCTCCTACGTGACTGCCACTGCCACGCCCTGGATGGGTCCCTGCCATTGCTGCTGTCATCAGCTCTGTTCAGGAGCCCTCTCTGGGTCCGGGTATTTCACGAAGCCTTTTATACATCATGCCATTTACTCTTCACAAGTCAGTGAAAAAGTGGCATCTTCTCATTGTATAGATGATGAAACTTAGATACAAGGGGGTGAACAAACTAAGTTGTGTCAGGTTGCACTGCTCTGAGGGAGGGACGTCAGGCAGACACTCAGAGTCTCTGAGCTCCACAGGAAAGAGAAGAGCTGGTACCACTACACCCCTGACGCCTACGCACAACTGGCACCTGCCCCAGGCTCGGGGAATCCTTCCTGCATGGCTGACAACAGTGTTCTCAAATCTGCTGTGTTCGGAGATGTCTGGGAACTGTCCTTCACTTGGTTCTTGTGGGCCGTGGGACCTGCATTTGCAATGTGGGACAGCAGACCTCCACTCTTAGCTTCAGGCTGGGAGCATTGATGTGAGGGAGCTGTGCTCCTTCCTGCTCACTGCACTGAGGAAGAGGCTGTGGGGTGCTCTGGATCACATTTCCCATTGCGGGTTAGGTACCTTACAAAGACTGGATGCAAATAAGTTTCTTACAGATGCAAATGATTGCAAGGAGGTGTGACTAAAACCACTCACTACTAAAAAAAAAAAAAAGAAAAAAGAATTCCTTTGGGAACTTGCCAACTAATTAGCTGTGTGGGAGAGTGTGGGTTTCTGCTTGGGCTGTAGATAGGAGCAGTCCATGGTGGGTTTGGTGTTCCACCTTCGTCCTCCTGGGTGGCTGGGGACAGGCCCCTGGGACAGGAGCGCAGGCCCTGGGCCCTGAGTTCCAACCCCCGGTATTAACCTAACCAAGTTTGCTTAGCGATTGTGTTTGCGGGATTCCATCCCAGCAGGCCTGTATCAAATGCATCCTCTGCCACATAAAGCTATGTGACACTAACTTTGCTGGAGCCTCAGTTTCCTTGGAATAGGGATACCCAGCGACAAGGGCATTCTTAAGTATCAAGAGGTTCAAGTTGCCTGATAAGTGGGGAAGCTTCTCAGCCCCCGCTTACCCTCTCTGTGTCTGACAGCCCTGTTTCCCCTTTCACCGGCTGGAAACCCTCCCCAGCCCCTGCCTCCCAAATCCTCCCCCCTTCTTTCTCCCACAACCAGTAAGCTCTTGAGGACTGTAGTCGTGTCTCTTTATTTTCATCTGCCCAGAGTGGGTATTGTACAGATGAATGAAGAATAATGAAAAAAAAAATGGCTTTTGATGTGTCTGTCATTCCATATATAATAGCAAAAATCACATTCCTATCCCACACTTCACTTTGGAAAAGTGTTTTTAATGCTCTCCTAATATTATTTAATCTGTGGAGCAATCTGTGAGCCAAATGGTATGATTATCATTTTGGGGGACAATAAAGTTGGTGTTGACTCAGGTGGAAGTGACTTGTCTCTGGTCACTCTGCTGTCCTGTGGCCCATGTGACACTTTCTTCACTCAGCAGGTGGGCTGAGCACTTCCTGTGTGCCAGGTGCTGAGCTAAGAACTGCTTTTGTTTTTTTCTCCTTATCTATGGTTTCCTCGGGGAAGTAAGTCAGATTCTTGCTGAGACCAACACTTACATGATCAATTTTAGTTGCTTGGGTTACAGGAAAATAGACACGGGTAGCTGCCTTCATGGCGCTTACCTTCCGTCAGTGGGAGCAGAGGGCAGAGATAAGCAACAAACTTGTATAAATAAGTGACAGACACTGTTAGAAAGTGATGCCTGCTGTGGGGTGTGGGGGACGTGCTCTGAGACCTCTGAAAGGACATTTTAGCTTCTAGCATCTCTCATTCTTGAGCACTGGCTGGGTAGGGATGCTATGTAGATTGTCTAAGGAAATGTATGTCAGATGCCAAGGACATTCATTTCAAGGTGTGAAGAATTAAATGGAGGCTGCCTGTGTTTCTTGCACTAGTTGACCTGGCAGACAGGGCTGTTGCAAGCTCCCCCTGGAGGGCTGGCCTGTGCTGGACAAATGAGAAGGGTAGAGGCAGTAATCATAGAAGTAGAAAACTGTGAGCTTTGCTGCTGATCAGAGCAGGCCCTGATCTAAGCCTCTTACATGTAATACGTGGTCACTTACTTCACCCACGCCAGTTGATACCGTTTAATGGAGAAACTGGGGGCACAGAGAGGTTCATCACTTGCCCAGGGTCACACAGCAGGAGATGGCTGAGCTCTCTGAATGTGAACCCAGGCTAGTTGTCTCTAGGGTTAGCTGTTTCAACAGTGCTTTCATGTTGTGGGCTCTACATTTCACTGCTAGGGGTGGACAGCATGGATAAGTCGCTTAAGTTGGGCAGATGGAGGCTTAGTCTCATCATCTGTTAAATGGGTACACCAAGAGGTCCCCTTCCATGAGGTTATTATGAAGACTAAATGGTGTAATTGAAGGAAGGTGGGCACTATGTTGTGCTCTCTCCTCCATGCCTAAGCACTGAGCACAACCCCGGTGTGCTGTAGACCTTGGGAGTACTTGTGGGGTAAGGAACAAAGGGTCCCCTTGCTGAGTCTCTCCCCACCAGCAGAGCAGGGCAGTGGTCTGTGTGCCTGGGATTGACTCACGTGATTTCAGTTGTCAACTAACAATCAGGAACAAACTTTAACATATGTAAATTTGTATCCTTTAAAAAATAAAATCTTTCTTCCTCAGTAATGTAAGCAACTGAGAAGAAATAGAGGTCGATGTAAAAAGCCTGTGGCTCAGTGAGTAGGGCGCCCGCCCCATATACCGAGGGTGGCGGGTTCAAACCCAACCCCGGCCGAACTGCAACCAAAAAATAGCTGGGCGTTGTGGCAGGCGCCTGTGGTCCCGGCTGCTCGGGAGGCTGAGGCAGAAGAATCGCAGAAGCCCAAGAGCTGGAGGTTGCTGTGGGGTCCTGTGACTTCACGGCACTCCACCAAGGGTGGTAAAGTGAGACTCTGTCTCTACAAAAAAAAAAAAAAAAAAAATTAAAAAAAAACAAAAACAAAAACAAAATCCCAGTTAACTACCCAGAGAGCTGTGAAGACCGTCTAAGATACTGCAGGATGTCTTGGCCTAGTTTTAATTGTTTAGGACTCAAGGCAGGCTGCATAAGCTCAGAAGCCATCGGTAGCAATCAGCAGAGGGAAGAGGTCCTCTTAAAACTGATTCATAACCTCCTCACTGCTGGCTGACCTGTGTGAATTACCGATCACGGCCACTGCTCTGCGCGTCCTCCGCCTTCTCCCGCTGCTGCTTTGCATGGCTTCGCTTTGCTGAGAAGCAGCAGGGCCTCAGACCTGCTGGAATTTTCCCTGCCCCTAGTTCTTCAGGTCTTTTCACGCATGGCTCATTCAAGCTTAGAATATCAAGTTTGCACATCACACCCCATAAATACATTAATGTACACAGTTATGATTTAATAATGAATTTTTTTTTTTTTTTGCAGTTTTTGACCAGGGCTTGGTTTGAACCCACCACCTCCGGCATATAGGGCCGGTGCCCTACTCCGTTGAGCCACAGGCACCACCCTTAATAATGAATTTTTTAAAAAGCATTCTCTTCTCCCTCTCTGAGGGCCTGCACCTGCTGTGGGGCTGAGGCTTAGCTTAGTCAGTCCTCATTGTGGAATCCTGTGCCCTGACCTTCCAGCCCAGTCGGGATTGACGACTCCTCTCTGCCCTGCTGTCACCCTCCGCTGCCCCCCTCCCCCCATTGGCCTCGCTGCACTGTTTCTGTCACCTCCTTCCTGGCCTGCCTCCCTCTGAACTGTTCTTCTCAGGACCAGGGCCGTACCTCTGTTCTCTGCGCCCGGGCAGGTTATGACGGTAGTGTGTCGGCTGAAGGGTCAGGCAGCGAAATGTGGACCAGTGGACCTGGATGCAGAGATTCCCAGGGAAAGTGAGGCCAGAGGATAGCAGGTGGGTTGGTACAGGAAATTTTGACTTGTGTATCTTTTCTTTCGCAACAACTAGATGTGTAATGTTAGCTAGACAGATGCCGGTGATCTAGGCGATGTTTCTCTCCAAAGTGCTTAATCAAAACCATCTCATTAATCCTCACAAAAATCTTGCAAGCAGTTATGAAAGCAGAAGAATTCATTTTTTGTAGCAGATGAGAAAATGAGACTTCAAAGGTGCTGAACCTGCACATTCAGAGGTGGATGCAATTAGCTCCTCTGCACCTGGGGACGAGGGTGCAGAATCCACCTCCCTGGCCAAGCAGGCGCCTCCCATTCTCCACCACCCCACACATCCTCTGACAGGCCGCTCCCGCCCCCGCCCCCACCTCCCATTTATTTATGACTTGATGTGTCACATCCAGGTTCGCAGATGATTTCAGAAATGGGGAGCGAGCAAATCCTGTAAAACAATTTAACCAGATTCACAAGGATTTGGATCATTTGCGTAATTGGGCTAGCAGATGGTAAATGTGGTTCAAAGTACAAAAATGTAGAATAATTACAAGGGGAGAAAGTAACGGAATTTATGGACGAGGAAAGTGACCGGGGAGAAAGCTCACAGGAAATCTCCGTGTGTTAGAGGAGGACAAACAGCACAAAGCTGGTTGGCGGAGGCTCACCCGGGTGATTCTGGGTGGTGGGAATGCAGGAGAGAGGAACCAAGAAGGGTCCTGGGCAGGATGGTGGACAATCAGGTGGAGGTGGTCACAGTCACCTGGACGTTGGTCCTTACTGGGTTCACATGTCCACTGCTTCCTCCTTACCTGTGTGACTCTGGGTGAGAAGCCCTTTCTCCTGAGCCTCAGTTTCCCTCCTTGGCTGCTGCCTTGAAGAATAATGGATCTGAGAAATAAAGGCAGCTTGCTTTGAAAACTCAGAGAATTCACTCTTATAATTTTATATTTCAATGCCAAAAAAAAAAAAAAACAACCCTCATGCTTTAGATTAATGGAAGTTGGAAATGGGTTGTGCACTAGTGTCATATGTTGAAACTTTGAGCTTCCAGATATTCACATTCTAATCCCTAGACCAGTGCACGCACGTTACCTCATAAGGGGCTTTGCAGGTGTAATTAAATGAAGGACCTTGAGGTAGGGAGATTCTGTGGGTGGGCCCTAAGTAAAATTATATGTGTCATTTTAAGAGGGGTACATAGAAAGATTTGACATAGAAGAAGAAATTAATGTGACTACGAGGCAGAGATTGGAGTGTTACACCCACGAGCCAAGGAATTCCTGCAGCCACAGCAGCTGGAAGAGGCAGGGGTCCCTTCTCTACTAAACCTCCAGAGGGAGCACAGCTCTGCCGGTCCAGCCACAGCTCTGCCCAGTGAAACTGATTTCAAACTTCTGGCCTCCAAAATCTTGAGAGAATCAGTTTCTGTTATTTTTAAGTCACCAATTTTGGGATAATTGTTTTTCCAGCAACATAGGAAACAACTACAAGTAGGGGAGAGAATCTGGCCCATTCTTCCAGATATAGGCCAAGTCCAGGTTCTGGTACTTTGGTGGGACTCTGGGCCACCTGTCTCCACCTCAGTTTCTTCACCTTTAAAGTGGGATAAAAATACACATCTATTACTTACATGAATTATTGGGAGGATGTAAAAGAGATAGGGCATGCACCTTATCTACCATAGACACGTTAAAAGAAAGTACGTTTTTATTTAGGCAGCATTTAGTCAGCGTTCAGAGTTCCAGAACACACTTCTGGAGACTGGAGGTGACAGTCAGCCAGCACTGGGAGTATTGGAGACTTGTGGACAATTTGTGTGCAGGAGGCAGAAGCCACGTCTACCGTCTACCAAGTGGGGCCTCACGCCCATTTTCTGCTCTGGAGAAGCTTTGTGAGGAGGAAGGACAATTCAGCAAAGTCCAAGGGCGAGAACCATGACTGGGTTGGGGCTGGGGGAGGGACGATTATTTCAGTTTATTAAAACAGCATTTTTGCAAGGATGTCATCCTGGAGATATCAATCCCTAGTCTGATTGGCAGTGAGGAAAACTCATAAAAGGCAGCCGAGGCAAGATCACAGGTTTCTCAAAACAGCTTAAATGCTAAGCTCTAAGGTTTGAAAGCCCCTGGTATAAATCCTGCCTCGGTCAGAACAGGCCTAGGGACAGGGGTGGGTGCAGGCTGGGGTCTGTGGCTGTCAGACTGTTAGGGTTTATAGGCTGCTGTGGGATTTAGAGGCAACTAAGGGAAGTCTGAGCTGGACCCCAGAGTCCAAGGTGCTCTGCAGAAGGTCACGGTTTGCCCCACTTCAGGAAAGAAAAGCAGCAAGTGCAGATCTTGGTCAAGAAGGAAATAGAAAATACAGAATTGGCAGTATTATTCCAGGCTTTGTAGCAAAATGAAGTGAGGCATGAGGTCAAAAACTGAGAAGATCAGTGTCTAGAAAGCTGAGTGTCAGATGCATGAGCACTGGCAGTTCCAGGCTAAGGCTGTGGACAAAGGCAGGGGGGACGGGCCACCCCTTTCCATGGGAAAGTGGTGCTGGCTGCAGCACAGGGAAGCTTCTGATGGGAAATGTGGGAAAAGGAAGACGGGGGACATGGAGCAACTTGCCTAAAGGACGTTCAGAGCTGAACCCAGAACCTTTGTCCTTTGCTAGATCTTTCTACTGCTCAAAACGACCTTTTTACGGGCTTCCCTTTGCTCTTGAATTTAGAGAGATTATTTTCCCGATCCTCCCTCTATTCTAATTAGCATCTACCATTTAACAACTTTTGTGATCTCTGATTACACCTCTCATTTTTTGAGCATCATTTAAGGAAAGAATGTGCAGGGTGAAAGGGAGGATTCGGGAACAAAAAGTAATTAAACATAATAAGTCTTTTGAGATTAGCCATTAATTTGGATGTGAAATGTAAAATTGCCTTTAAAGTACTAAGGGGTAACACCAAGCAGTTGTAATATCCATCATGGGAGGTGTGTGCTGATAACACTGCACAAAGCGGGATAATACATGTGTTCGGCTCCCTGATTTTTGCAGAATTAATGATGTTGGTTTCATTTCACTGCTGATTTGAGATATACATTTAATAAATGGCACATTAAAGCAAGTGTATCAAAATTGAGCTGAACAGTTGGGAAATGGCAGCCTCTTGAACACAGTAATTTTATGATATCTTAGGTTTAATGCTTAATCGCTAGATATTTACAACTGTTTCTTTTAATGCCTTGAAATGGCAGTTCAACAAAATTATCAGAAATATTCTAAGAGGGGCTTTCAAGTATGCTGGAGTAACTTTCTGGTTTAGTCAGTAGAGTCTGAAACAGACTAAATAGTCTTAAAGAAAAGACATGGTTTGGTTTGGTTTTGGTTTTTAACAGTACAGAAGAGCTGCACATTGGATGTCATGCTAGAAAAGACATGTTTTTTGTATTTCATAGAAGATAAAAGGTATAATTAAACAGATGGAGACATTTCATAACCAGATTTGACTAGATTTTTTAAAACTCTAGAAATCACTATTAATATAATGGAGGTTGCTTCTGACTAGTAGATTCTTAGGGAAGCAGTGTAATTGTCCAGCTTTACATCTGACTGTCTTCAGAGGGAAAACCCCTCACTAATTCATTTTTTCATTCATATTATTTCATGTCCTACTCAGGACATGTTTATGGAGCACCTACTATTTGGTAGACCTGTTTTCTGTGCTGGGGCTTCAATAGTAAGGAAACATACTAGTCTCTTCCATTCAATGTTGTGGACATACAATATTGTGTGTCATATATATTCTTTAATGATTAGGACTTGGAAAGATACTTATCTAAGTGGAAAACATAGAAGTCTGTATTTCCAATTTTCTCTGTGTGTGTGTGTGTAATGAATAAAAATATTTATTACTGGAGGGAAATACTCTAAATTTTAATACCCCTGTCTATAATTTTGCAGATTAAGCATGCATTTTGTTTTCACCCTTGTATTTATATTTTTCAAGCTTTCCATAGTAAATATTCATTGATTAGCAAGATGAGAAAATGACCAAGATGGTTTCTAGCAGACCAGCATGGGTGAATGGAGTGTATTTGGGAGGATAGTTGTGGTTCCCAGACAACTTTGTGTAAAACAGTGACGTGTTTGAATTCTTCATTCATCATCCTGAATTTGTCCTTGTTTTAAAGCCAAGAAGTCCCCTCTCTGGTTTGGTGTGTTCCTACCTCTTGCAAGAGCAATGATTTCTGATGTGATTAAAGGATTTCATGCACGTGAAAGATTATTAAAAAATAGCTTCTTTTTGTAATTGATTATTTTGTGTGTGTTACTCTAATGATGCTGTCTGAAGGGTGAAATATCTTTTCTCCATTTTCCAAAGCAGCCGTCAGTAACCCCTGGTGACACTGGGTTTTCCTCACTGGCCTTAATTACTCATTGCAGAAGCTCCTGCGTCCGAGCCTGGTGCGCTTTGCCCGCTGCAAGAGCAGCCCAGCTGATGAAGCAGCCCAGGAGAGCATATTGAGGTGGTCATGGAATTTGGAAACCATTAGGAGGCACCGCAATTTCATTATTCATTCACTTGAAATAATCTCGGGACTGCTTTCAGTGACATGGTTCCTTCAGCAAATAAAGATAAGCCAAGTCCCTGGGCACTCAAAGAAGGGGAAGATTCTCTAAATTAATTCCAGGCTCAAATAATTCAGCAGTATTTGTAATATTCTGTGCATAAATTGGCAATTTGCTGGAGAGATCAGGAAATGATAAAGGCTTTCTTTCCCCTCCCCCTCCTCATCTTAACAACTGCTGAGGCAGCTATTGGGATAAAAGAAATGTTTTATCCTTAATAAATGTCCTATCAGGTAATGCTCTGATTAAAAGTGTCCAAACATGGCACCCCTCCCCCTCCAAACCAATTATTTTTCATCAGAGAGCCTAAAATACATGGGGAGTAGAAGATGGTTGTAACGTGTTTTTCAACCCAAGAAAGTTTTATATGAAAAATGGATATAGTAACAGTATCAAGAAATACAGAAAGACGAGTGCTAGCCTATAGGGTTTCCGCTTTTTCAATTTAAAGGATGTTTTAGCTGTTGGTTTTGTTTTGAGAGATTGCCCTCCGTAGATGCTACCGTATCCTAGGAATCTCTAAATCCAACCTCCACTGTCTTCCTTCCCACTCCACAATTGCCATTGTGTTACTGGCCCCCTTGCCGAGGAGGGAATCTTTGGGAGGCTTGGTTGATCGCGCCTGGCCTCCCCCTGCAAACCAGACCCTGACACAAGAGCCAAATAGGGATAAAAATACCCCTCATGTTGCTGGCAAAGCTGAGCTAGAGCATGTGACTCAGATTCCTCCCGAGTCTATCCCTAGAGACCTCCCTGGCTGAAAATGAAGCTGCAACACTAACACTTGACTGGTCACTGGGATGGGGTCAGTGTTCCTGTCATGCCCTGCCCCCCATGCATGTATGTGCAGGGCAGGGCTTGCTCTGCTTGGCCTGACACCACTGTGCTTCATGCTGACCCCAGAGCAGAAGAGCCCTGAATGGGCCGAGCTCAGATAACTCACTTCTCAAACAGCTGCGGCAGTGGGAGTGACGAAAGGCTGATGCCACTTTCCTGTTAATTGAGACAGAGCTGGAGTGTCTCTGTTCGTAGAGGCTCCAGGCCCCCGTCTCCCCTCAGTCCTGATCCCTCCTGTTTCATCTGTCTGGGCCTTGGCTGTCTGAAATCATGTCTGCAGCACAGAACTGGTAGCGAGCCCCTTGCTCCCTGGTGGTTCAGGTTAGCATCCTTCTAAGCTCCTCCCTGACCCGCCTGCCTCCGCCTCTGCCTCCTCCACCGCCGCCATGTCCCAGGATGCTCAGCCACACTCAGGTGTTGACGGGACTTGAAAGGAACCGATTCTCTCTCATCTGGGAAGCAGTGCCTGGAGTACACGTCTGTTCTCGCCGGTTGGGGTCCTCCCTTTCCGTGACCAATTGCCCATATTTATTTTACATCTCACAGCGTATTTTCACTGTCAGTGAATTTCTTCATCTCTCCAACTAGATATCTACCTGAGACCTCTTACTCGGCACACACTAAGTACTTAATATGTGTTGAGTACATAAATGAATCTTTTTTAAAAAAGGTTGTTTTGAGTCCATCTTAAAGGTGATCATCAAACTGAGTTTTCGGTTGTTTTTCTTTTTAGTGTTCATGGAAATAAATGCACTCCTTTAACAATCTCCTTAAGATAGTTCTTAAAATAGAGGTTTATTTTTATTATCAGTGGGACTCAGAGTAAGAACCCTCACTTTATCTCATCAAGGTCCTGCAGGATCTTTTTTTTTTTTTTTTTGAGACAGAATCTCATTATGTTGCCCTGGGTAGAGTGCTGTGACATCACAGCTCACAGCAACCTCAAACTCTTGGGCTTAAGCAATTCTCTTGCTTCAGCTTCCCAAGTAGCTGGGACTACAGGTGCCCGCCACAACCCCCAGCTATCCACAATTTTTTTTAAATGTTACTTTATTTTATTATTTATTCATTTATTTTTGTTTTGTTTTGAAACAGAGTTTCACTATGTCACCCTCAGTAGAGTGCTGTAGCATCACAGCTCAAAGCAACCTCAAACTCTTGGGCTTAAGCAATTCTCCTACCTCAGCCTCCCAAGTAGCTGGGATTATAGGCACCCGCCACAACACCTGACTATTTTTTTGTTGTGGTTGTCATTGGTGTTTAGCTGGCCCAGGCTGGGTTTGAACCCCCCAGCCTCAGTGTATGTGGCCGGCACTGTAACCATTGAGCTACGGCGCTGCCAGGGGGGTCTTTCAGGATCTTAATCCAGTACTTAGATTACAGGAGTTGCTTTTACCTTAGCTGTTATTTTATCTACTTGCTGTAGAATCAAACAGGAGAACATGGGCTGTGGGCCAGATTTGCGCTGATAATTAGTCAGCGATGGATGAAAGTTTTTTTTTTTCTTTTTAAGTCTAAGGGAAGGGAAAATGAATGTATCTTTACATTGGATATAAAGGAAATTTCTCCCCTATTATGGAATCTCCTTCTTCTTTGAAGTCTTAGACTCACTGATACTGGGGTGACAATGGCTGTGATTTATCCTTAAAGACTTAAAGGAAAAGGAAGACCACTCGAGGGGTGTTTTACTCTCATCCTGCCCTGTGACTTGATTCATCAATCCTCAGGCCTGTGTGTCAGGGGCTTCTGCAGCAGAGATTTCCCCTTTTCGTGTGTCCACGTGATTGCACAACATGTTCCTCTTCTGATCACATAAAAAGTCCAGAGTTTTCTATTTCCAAAATTATTGTCTCCAAAGAATAAAAACTTCTCTCAGCAGCTTTTGTTTGGAAGAAAAGGGTTTCAGAGACCGAAAAGAAAAAATAAAAAAAACTTCCTTTCTATTTCAATAAGCAAGTTAAAAGAGAAGACTTTTTTTTTTTTTTTTTTTTTTTTGGGCTCTGCTTTCTGTTGAAATTGAGCTGATAAAAGTCTTGAAATGAGAAAATCAAGGGGGCCGCAGTTATAAGCACTTGTGTAATGATGTCTCCTTTTGTCTCCTGAAGAGTGCATTTAAGCTTCTTAACGGCCATTTGAGCGTCCTCAAGGTGTCTGGCTGTATAAAGCACTAAACCTTTCAATACTTCTTTGGTAAAATTATTCAGCTTTAGCAGGCTTGACAAATTTTAAAAGGTTGGTCTTTACAGGAACTATCTGGGTATAAAATAAAGCTGTGTACCTATTCACAAAATATGCCGTGAATCTCAGTATTTCAGTACCTTGTAAGGGTGCTCGTGATTAGCAGTCATATCAAGACAGTATAATGACTGGGTTTTCAGAAATGGCCCTGTAAGTTGGCATCCCCAAAGCCATTCTTCTTCTTCTTCCAATAAGACCTTTCACTTTGTGTAAAAAATAAATTCTATATATATATATATTTTTTTTTTTAGACAATTGGCCATTTAAGCTGGCGTACTCAAGGACAGTCATTCACATTGGTAAGATCTGGTGCCTTTTTGGGTGGCCTGGAGCGAAATCTGGACAACTATGCACTTCAGGGTTTTCATTTATAATAACATATGGTTTTTATATAAATTCAATGATACCACGTTTTGTTCTTCCAGTCAATACACTGCCACCCCCACCACCTTTGTACCCTCGTATGGCTATAGGAAGAAGAACTTGGAATCCAGAAAGACCCAAGTTCAAATCCTAGCTCTGAAAACTGCTCTAACTGGGACGATGTTAGTCAAGTTACATCATGTCTGTGGTGCTCAGATTTCTGATCTATGAAATGGGGAATAAAAATAGTCCCTATAAAGATTCCCTGAAATTATTCATATAAAGGATTTAGTAGTTCATCAAAGTAAAACCTAACCAAGTAAATGCATTTGCGAAAATAATAAATGAGTGAAGAGGTGTTGGCCGGTGAAGGCCTCTTAGGTGTACACTCACTATTATGTACTGATGGTGAAAAGCTATAGATTTTCCCAAACTGTTAAAAAAAAAAAAAAAGAAAAGAAAAGCTGTAGATTTTTACTAGAGCATGGGGCACATGGAAAGTTGTGGAATGACCTGCTGGAGTGAGTTTGTTTTAAATGCATTTTATTGGGACTCAGTCTGTGCTGAGCAATAGGAACATTGCTGTAGAAACTAAGTCTGCCCTTAAAGATCTTATACTTTAATGGAGAGAGGCAGATAACTCACACAATTTTTCTTTTTTTTTTTTAACTCTTTTTTTTTATTGTTAAATCATAGCTGACTCACACAATTTTTCATCTGTTTGTGGATGTCTTCCTAGATCATGACCTTCTTGCCTAGTGTTACAGTACTTTAGTTTTACGTAATTTTACTTTTCAACAGTTGCAGCTTGAATACATACAAAGATAATTGGAACATCAGTGGCATAAATAATTATATCACCAACCATAGACAGATTGGTGTACAGCATCCTGCCATTCGAGGTGCGAAACTAACATTTGTCTCCTGCAAACCACGTGGTCCATGACAAGGGATTTGATTTATCAGAGCAACAGCATTGATCTGGTTTCATTTCTGCCACTAACTAGTTCTGTGGTCTTACATAAGCACTTTTACTTCTTTGAACTTGGATTTCCTCCTCTGAAATTGAGTTCAGTGTAGCAAAAATTTGTCGAATTATCATGTCCCAGATCTGAATTCAGACCCTGGGATAAGACACAAGGCTTGCCTTCCAAAACCATCTTCTTAAGAGTGGAGGTCGACCTGTGTATTCCGAATTGTGACATGACAGATGTGAAAAGAAATTGAATATAGGGAGCACAGTGTAGGATGTGCTTTAATCTGCAGAAATGGATGGTTGGAGCAGCATAATTCTGCATAGAAATAATAGTTGTCTGGCAGATGCACAAAGCTGAGTTGGTGGGGTAGGGCAGTGGGATGAGGACAGGGGGCATTCTATGAAGAAGAATGACACACACAAAGGTGAAGACGGCAGGGTGTGGCCTCCCCACTAGATTACAAGCAGGAGGATTGGGCTGAGAGCTTCATGAGAATGGGGATATTGCTTTATTCACTGATAAATCTTCTCCTATATTAAGATCTGGGGCATGATCCTCAATAAACAAATGGTACAGTAAATAAATTGACATCATGCAAATGTGGATGTTTTTCCCTATATATCCAAGGTCCACATTGAAATTCAGTTACTGTGCGACTTTGACGATTTGTTTGCCTGACTAGATCATAAGTTCCTCACTGGCAAAATGCACTAGAAAAGCCTTCAGTGGACACTTGACGATTGAATAATCGACTCAAGCCTAAAGCACTATGCGAAACCTTTATGGATGTTCTGCCTTGGCACTGCTCGCTGCCAGGGATCATGAACTTAACATATGTCCCTTACTTACAGGGCAGAAAAAAATAAGGTGGCTTAATTCTGATAATTATCCTGCAAACCTGGTATAGCAACTATGAAGGAATCAACTGCGTCTTAAGAGAAGGAGGAAAAATGTTAGGCAGAGATTCAAGGGAGATGAAATAACATCTCATATACTGTAATGAGGGCCTGAGCAAATGCCGATACCTGTGGTTAAAGGAAATCACAGTTCCTACACAGCCAGCACAATGGTGGGTGTAGGGACCTTCCTGCTTCATTATTCTCAGGAATAGCATTATCAGGGAATTGCAAAGATTTGAGCTTCAAAATCAATATGTGCTGAGAATTACATGGCAGGAAAGCCAGGAGCTATAATCCTCTGAACGCTGTTTTTATAGTCCATTTTGAAAAAGTCCATGAATTCAAGGACACGTTTTCAGCACTGCAACTTGCTAGCTGATAGAGTCGTAGGTTTGTTCATTTAACAAAATTTCTTTAGAAACACTTAACGAGTGTATGCTATTTGCCAAGCACTGTTCTAGTTCTGCAGTGGATTCATTACTATGGATTCAGCCCTAAAGGAGTGTGCAGTCACATTAGGGTCATTCTAGCCACTGTCACCAAAAATGCGTAGTCCTCCCTCTATATCTGCAAGTTCCATATACTGGGTTCAACCAACCCGGATCCAAAATATTTAGTGTGTGTGGGGGGGATAACAAAACAATAATGAAAATAATTCAGGTTTTAAAATACAGTATAACCACTATTTATACAGCATTTATGTTGCATCAGATATTATAAGTAATCTAGGTATGATCTTAAGTGTAATCATCCTTCTGTTACGACGGGGATTGGTTCCAAGACCCCATAGATACCAAAACCAATAGATACTTAAGTCTTTTTTATAAAAGGGGGCAGTCTTTGCATATAACATATCCATGTCCCCCCATATACAGTCAGCCTATGGTAATCATGGGATCTGCATCTGAGGATTCAACAAACTATATATTGAAAATATTTGAAAAGAAAAATCCAAGGCTGATGTCTTTTTAATTTGCCTCCATGATATGTGCACCTGGGGCTTCTATGTGGTTTTGGGGGTCAGTCTGTGCCTTTAGAGTGGGGGAGAGGACCACCAACACTGCTTCTGTTTTATGGGGTAGGCGGTGCCAGGGTCCACCTACTCCTGAGGGTCTTTCCTAGTGAGGAGAGTAACTGATTAAGGAATCAACTTCTATGTGCTAAATACGGCTTGGTGCAGCAGACAAGCCTGATCTATGGAAGGGGAGTTCTAGAGTCAGAAATGGGGTACATTTAAGAACAGAGGAGAGAGTGACCCACAGGGTCGGGGAAGGGGCAGCTGCGTGTGCCAGACACACACACACACAGAGTCTGCTTATTGAGAGCTTCCTGGATATTTAGTATCTGGTTAGCTTAGTCAGAAGAAGAAACGAGAATCAGCGTCAGAGGGCAAAAAAGAATTGGGAAAAGCTGCAGTCACAGAGGTCCGTGTGTGAGTGTGGGCGGCAGATGTGCCCCTGACCACTAATCCTCTGTGCTTTGCTTCAGGTACCTCTCAGCTGTTTCTTTATTTGCAATAATTTCAGGGACAACTCATAATTACACCAGGTGAAGCAGCCCTTAGGAATGATTAAAATAAAATGGTTCTCATAAAAACATAGCTATTGATCCGCCACGGCCGATCAATCATATCTTTTCCATTAAGGCTGGTGGATAATTAGTGCTGTTAACAGCAGGATGATTCACACGTAACTGGAGTAAATCAGTGAGCAGGAACCTCAGAGCGCCAGCTTTGGATTTTCTGGGGCTGGTAACAACCCGTCTCAAGTCAATTCAACGAGTACTTATGGAGTATCTCCTAAGTACACAAATGATGCTGCAAGAATAGCAATGATCAAAACGCCCTCATCTAAAATGGTCCTGCCTGAAATTTTTCCTGTTGGTCGCTTGTGTTTAGAAGTGTGGCTTGAGGGAATGACAAATGGGGATTGTCCAAAAACATAGTTGTGTCTAAATGTGTTTTGAAATACTTAGGGAGAACGGGCTTCAGCTCTGTCATGAATGAGAAGCAGGTTCAAAAGTTGCTTAAACAATGGTCAGCAGATTGGTATTTGCGCTCAATATTAGAATTCTTTTTTTTTTTTTTATCTGTCGCCCTGGGTAAAGTGTTATGGCATCATCGAAGCTCACAGCAACTGCAAACTCCTGGGATCAAATGTTCCTCTTGCCTCAGCCTCCTCTTGCCTACCGCCTCAGGTGGTAACTGGAACCGCTTAGAACAATACCTGGCTAGTTTTTTTCTATTACTTGGTACAGATGGGGTCTCACTCTTGCTCAGGCTGGTCTTGAACTTCTGAGCTCAAGCAGTGCACCTACCTTGACCCACCAGAGTGCTAGGATTACAGGTGTGAGCCATGGTGCCTGGCCACTATCAGGATTCTTTTTGTTTGTTTGTTTGTTTGGCCAGAGTCTCCTAGCAACTGTTTTTTGTTTGTTTGTTTGTTTGTTTGTGTTTTGTTGGGGATTCATTGAGGGTACAATAAGTCAGGTTACACTGATTGCAATTGTTAGGTAAAGTCCCTCTTGCAATCATGTCTTGACCCCAGAAAGTGTGACACACACCAAGGCCCCACCCACCTCCCTCCATCCCTCTTTCTGCTTTTCCTCCCCCCCCATTAACCTTAATTGTCATTAATTGTCCTCATATCAAAATTGAGTGCATAGGATTCATGCTTCTCCATTCTTGTGATGCTTTACTAAGAATAATGTCTTCCACTTCCATCCAGGTTAATACGAAGGATGTAAAGTCTCCATTTTTTTTAATGGCTGAATAATATTCCATGGTGTACATATACCACAGCTTGTTAATCCATTCCTGGGTTGGTGGGCATTTAGGCTGTCTCCACATTTTGGCGATTGTAAATTGAGCTGCAATAAACAGTCTAGTACAAGTGTTCTTATGATAAAATTTTTTTTTTCCTTCTGGGTAGATGCCCAGTAATGGGATTGCGGGATCAAATGGGAGGTCTAGCTTGAGGTCTTTGAGGGTTCTCCATACTTCCTTCCAGAAAGGTTGTACTAGTTTACAGTCCCAGGAGCAGTGTAAAAGTGTTCCCTTCTCTCCACATCCACTCCAGCATCGCAGTTTCAATATCAGGATTCTTAATAGTAAGTGACTTCTGAAAATATCAGCAGATATGGGGAAAATCTCTCATAGAGGAAAATTTACAAAGCATAAAGCAACAACCAAGAGGGTGGTTATATGCAGGCCCAAGGTGTTAGGGTTGTGTTAGTGGTACTGTGCACGTGCAGGGCTGATTATGTGCAGACCCACCCTGTTAGGGGTGTGTCAGTGGTACTGTGCATGTGCAGGGTTGTTTATATGCAGACCCACGGTGTTAGGGGTGTGTCAGTGGTACTGTGCACGTGCAGGGTTGTTTATATGCAGACCCACGGTGTTAGGGGTGTGTTAGTGGTACTGTGCACATGCAGGGATGGTTGTATGCAGACCCACGATGTTAGGGGTGTGTTAGTGGTTGTGCACGTGCAGGGTTGTTCATATGCAGATGCAAGGTGTTAGGGGTATTGTATTGGTATTGGGCACATGTGTTATTATTCCTCCTTTTCTGCGCTTTTTCTTTAAGAAGTAAAATTAAGGGAATCATGACAACCAATATGTTCTGGTACAGCACATGTTCTGAGTACCTCCTTTAAAAATGCATGTGAACCTAATATACATATTTACTACCCCCCAGTCCACACCCAGCACTATCAGGAAAGGGTCCATGATACTTTTTCTCCCTTCTGGAAAAGTCTCGTTTCTTTTCCTCTTTGTCCAAGGAAAGACTTTCATGACCCCTCAGCCCAGAGTTAAAGCTTAAAGTCGGAAGCAAAGCACCTGCCAATGCTTTTGTCACCAAGATGCTTTGAATTCCCAAAGAGAAAAAACTGTAAAGATGTTTTAATTCTTAGGAAAAGTTCAGGGTAAGTTGAAGGTCGCTTTTTCTAGGACCTTGGGGATGGCTGATAAAATATGCTGTCCTCCCACTGTTGACAATTTCAGGCCAGGGACAGTGTGGCTCACGCCTGTAATCCTAGCACTCCGGAAGGCCTGAGGTTGCTATGAGCTGTGATGACACCACTGCACTCTTTCCCAGGTGACAGAGGGAGACACTTGTCTCCAAAAGAAAAAAATGTCAGCCATAAACCTGGAGCCATTTGCTTGTGATCTCTTTTCCTATATAGTACCTAGGGAAAAATAATCCAGCTCCCTCAAACCTAAAACTGTATGGTTGTCATTGCACAGATTTTTTTCCATGAGATGTTCTAAGACTTAATATAAAATTGCAAAGTATAAGAGCAAAGTCAATGGCTTGACTGTGACTAAGGCATTAACAAGGAGTATCCACAGACCATGGAAACCCCAACTTCTTTGAGACTAGCTTCAGATGCAGGGAGGTGGTATGTAGATGGGGCTTAGCAGCAGAAGAGATAAGCACTGGGTGTTCGGAGCCCAGCAGTTTAGAGGAATAAGGTCCATGGCATTCTTTCTATAGAAGAACTTCACTAAGAGCTTACAGTGTGGGAAATACCGGGAAGGCCCTTACTCCCAGGGTCTGGCAAAGGCTAGACTCAGGAAACGGGCTGGACTCCACCTCAGTAGGTGGTCTTCTCGTTCCAGATGAGCAACTGTGTACACCTGAAGACCAAGGTGGAGGTGTGATAGGAGAATACCAACTCCATCACTACCTGGATACCCAGACCTTACGCTCAGCTCAACAGACATTGAGTCTGCGGCAACATGACCGAGTCAGGCCCTGCTGGCCAATGAGGCAGGTCTATTTCCACTGTAGTTGGTGGGCTTTCAACATGATAGACTGGAACCTGGGTGTTTCATACCAAGGTTACAACGCCTGTGTTGGAGAGGGACTGGAGCAGGAAGGACAGGCTGACAAAGGTCGTAACAGCACATAGCAGGTGCATTTTGGGGTTCTTTATCTCTGCTTCTTCTCCTTTCCCTGGTTACACAGGATATTCATGTGTCCCTCTGTTGTGCCGCAGAGATTTAAACTGTGCTGATAGATTATTGACAAGAGAAAAAGACAGCCAAGCCCAATATTCAATACACACTTCCTGAGCACCTGATCAGGCACAGGCGTCTTGTTAAATGCTGGAGAGACGGGATAAATAAGACCTTCTCTGCCGGGTTACTGCTTTTCACCCCTAGTTTTGTCCCCTAGCATATCCACCCAGTGGATGCATGTGTAACATAGACGCATACAGATGTAACTGGTCCATCATGCCACATAAGCAAATCTGCATAGCTGGAAAAATCCCTGCAGGGAGTTCAGGAAGGGGAGAGGTCTGCGCTTATCTTAAAGAGGCCCATCTCCAAACAGGGGTAAATCCCAGAGGGAAGGTTGATAAAATTAACCAGGCATTGATAGTAAGAGTGTTCCTTGTGCTTTAATCATATAAGTTGAATCTGCCATAGTAAGCTCCACTTAATGACTAAAACTTTAATTTCCGTAGGAGTATCATCCATCCCTCATTATCTAAGCCCAGCCTCCTCAGCCCTTTCTAGTTCTTGTTCATCATTCTTGCCTTTCATTAGTTAAGCCATAAAAAAGGAGACAGTATTGTATAATGCACGTGACACCGGGCATATAGTCAGAAGACCTGAGGTTAAGGTTCAATGCCTCTAATTATTTGTGACTTCAGTAAAGTTAACATTTTGTGAGTCTTGGTTATCCTTCTGAGTAATGTGAGGGCAATAATGCTGGTATTTTAGAACTGGTATGTCCCAACACAGGATATGTAAAAAATGCTTGATACTTGAGCTTTTCCCCCCAAACACCCAGCACAGGGTGTGCTATTGTAGATGATCGATAAGTGTATGCAAGGGAAAGGTGGAGGGAGGGTGATGGGTGGGTCCACACCTAGGGTGCATCTTGGAAGTGTGCAGGTGAAGTTTACTAAGTGTAGAGTATAGGGGTTTGAACACAATAATTAAGAAAATGCCATGAAGGCTATGGTAACCAGTTCGGTGAAAATATTTCAGACTGTATGTGGAACCAGCACATTGTACCTCATGATTGCATTATTGTACACAGCTATGATTTAATAAAAAAAATAAATAAATAAAATAAATAAATAAAATGTCAAATAAAGAACTTTTGCTAAATCATGCAAAAAAAAATAAGTTTATGCAAGAATGTCGTTATTTAATGTTTCTGTTTCATTCAATTCTAGCTTGTCTTTTTAAATATATATATATTTTTTTAATTTAAATGGGTTTTTAAATGTTTCACCTCCCTAATCAAATTCTAAGGGAAGTGCCCTTTTCTTTTCTTTTTTTTTTCGAGACAGAGTCTTACTCTGTTGCCCTCGATAGAGTGTGGTGGTGTCACAGCTCCCAGCAACCTCCAACTCTTGGGCTTAAGTGATTCTCTTGCCTCAGCCTCCCAAGTAGCTGGGACTACAGGCGCCCACTATAACGCCCGGCAATTTTTCTGTTGCAGTTGTTATTGTTGCTTAGCTGGCCCAGGCTGGGTTTGAACCTGCCACCCTCAGTGTACATGGCTGGCACCATAACCACTGTGCTACGGGTACTGAGCCCTCTTTTCTTTCTTTCTTTTATTTTTTTTTTACTAAATAATAGCTGTGTACATTAATGTGATCATGGGGCACCATACCCTGGTTTCATAGACCGTTCGACACATTTCCTTTTCTTATATTTATTTGTCATCTTCCTTTTCTCCCACCTTGGGTCTTATCTTGGTATTAGAGGATTTAAGAAATGTTCAGCAAATAGTAATATAGTATTCCTCATTTCTCTTCTATCACCAATTAATAAGTATTTGTCATCGGTATGGATAAAGATGTTACTTCTGAGCTTAGTGTGGTTGGAAGGTTGCATTGTGTTCTAGACAAATGAAATTTAAAAATGATTAACGGTTCAAATAATCAGGGTCAAGAGATAAGAAAGCTTCTAGAAAATAAAGGCTGTTTCATTTTTTTATCTCTGAATTCCTGGGGAAGGGACCGGCTCACACCAGGGGCTTCTTAAAAGTTTATTGGCTAGATAGATAGATAAGTTAATTAGTGAGCTGAAAAATGACCTGACAGATAGGGAAAGTCTTTGCAAATAGAATGCTGAGAATTTATTAGTGGAGTAGTATTTTGAGATATATATATAAATAAAATCGGGAACCTAATTAATGAATCTGGGTTCTTTCAGGATGAAAAAATCTTTTGGGTTGATAAAAAAAAAAAAAAGAGAGAATCTTAACAAAGAAGACGCAGTTCTCTAAGCAGGGAATCAGAACAGGAGAAAGTCCTGAGGGGGACGTGTGTCACTGTTTCTGGGACAGGTGAAGAGAGGGCCCTGTCTGGCTGAACAGCCGCGTGTCCAGTGAAAGGCCTGCTGCAGGGCTGGAGAGTGGGTGCACACTCCCCATTCTATGCCTAAATTGGCCCATTCTAGGCACTGGAAATACTGTAGAAACATCTTCCTTGCCTCTATGAAGCCTACAGTCCAGGGGGAAAGATGAGCCCCAGCCAGTAGGACAAACTGAGGACAAGATCGTTGTGTATGGCAGGGAAATGTAAGAAAACCAGAGTAAGGCCACAGATGACCACAGCAGAGGGCGAGCTCCTTCAGATGGACGGGACAGGACAGGCATTTCTGGGGAGGTGACATCTGAATGGGGACTTGGATGACAACAGGGACTTGACGCATGAGGATCTGGCGAAAGTCCACCTGGGGCCAGAAGACAGGCTGGTGGCAAAGGGTCTCAAGGGCACTGAGCTTGGTGGGCCTGAGCCACAGAAAGAAAAAGTCTATCCTGGATTTCTGGGAAAGGTGTAGTTTCTACACCAAAGCTGGAGACACAGAGTCAAAGAATTCAATCTCTAGGCCAGAGACACAGAGTCAAAGAGACACAGAGTCAAAGAATTCAATCTCTCTCACGGTGGCTCACGCCTATAATCCCAGCACTCTGGGAGGCTGAGGCAGGTGGGTCACTTTAGTTCAGGGGTTCGAGACCAGGCTGAACAAGAGCAAGACCCTGTCTCTACTAAAAATAGAAAAACTAGCCAGGCATTGTGGCAGGCACCTGCAGTCCCAGTCGGAGGCTGAGGCAAGAGGATTGCTTGAGCCCAAGAAACTGTGGTTGCTGTGAGCTATGATGCCATGTCATTTTACCCAAGGTGACAGAGTGAGACTGTGTCTCAAAAATAAATAAATTCGTTAATTCAGAAAGTCACCCTATAGGCTCTCGTCACATTCCTGTGAGCCACTGGTTTCTGGACATCTGAGCCCCTTGGAGCATTTACCAAACAACAGTGCTGCTTCCAGCCTGCATTTTCTTGTTCAGGAGCTCTGGGACAGGGCAGAGAATCTGTATTTCTAAGCCTGCCAGGGGATGCTGTGGCTGCTGGCCCAGGGGCCACGCTCAGAACCACTGATCTAAGCTGTGGCCTCGATTTCCCGATGTAGGAAGGAACACACCCCCTTGCTCCACCGCCAGCCTTGGCGTCGCGGGCCCCGACTTCCCTCGCCCGTACACCCTGAGCCACACGGTTGCTTGTCCACTCACCCTCACGATTCACCACCCATTTGCCTTTTCTCACTCTTTGCCTGAAATGTCTTCCTCTCCATTAATCTTAGATCCAAGTCGAATCTACTCTTCCAGATCTATGATTGGCCCAAAGTGTTTTCCTTATTCGCTGTAGGAAGCTCTTTAGATAAATCTGGCTTTCAGACCTGGCTTGATCTCTTAGAAGCTTCCCGTCTTTGAACAGTTTGACGACCTCTGCGAGCCTTCATTTCCCCTTTGGTAAGATGGGAACGGCTCGAAATGTACCAGCCTGTGACTGGGATCAAACTGCTTAGTGTATGAGCAAATGTTTCATAAACCATGAAGTTGTATTAAACATAGCGTTTTTTTTTTTTTTTTAACTATTGTATTTTTGCTTGGAGTATTTCTTGTAATCAGGGATATTAGAAAAATGTATAATGAATGTCTTAGCTCGTTGGCAGTGGAAAATGGACGTGACATTCTGAGACAGAAGGTAAATCAGTCTCCTTCCTTACAGAGAGCCCTGGTATGAAAAAGAAGTAAACAGATTCTTTTGGATAAATGATAAAGGTAGCAGGGATAATTGATTATCCTGTCTGGGTTACCTCCAGGCTGTTCAGAAAGTCTAGGAAGCACTCTGTGTTTAATTGTAAAGCCACCCCAAGACAAGATGGATTGTCCCCGATGGGGACAGGCTGCTTCTCATCTGGACACTACCTGCTTCCTCTCAAAAAAATGGGCCTTTAGGTCCCATGCTGGGCGCTTTGGGCTTCCTCAGATAGATCATAGTCCCTGTCCTCAAAAAATTTAGATCCAGGGAGTAGAGTGTCGGAAATGCCTCCAGAAGAGGTAGTTTTTCTCATCGCCAAAGACGGGGCCCATCGGAGCAATCGAGAGGAGAAAATGGAGACAGAAGCCTCTGAGGAAATGCCAGCTCTGTTCTCTCTAAAGCAGTAGCTACTCGCCACAAGTGGCTCTTTACATTCAAACTAATTTAAATGAAAAATTTAGTTCTTCAGTTGCATGAGCAGCCTTTCAAGTACTCAGAAGCCACCTGTGGCCAGTGGCTGCCATGTCAGGCAGCCCGGAATATGTCCATCTAGGCGGCAAGTCCTGCGTGGCCCCTCCAGTGCCTCCTAGAAAGACCCGAGAGCCTGGCGGGGCTGATGGCGTCAGTGTCCCGTCAGCTCTCTGCCCCTTCAGCTCGGCCCCTCTGCCCTGGAGTCAGAGTGCTGTGCGTGCTGACTCTCAATTATCAACACTTCCCATTCTGGAAGAAAATCAGTTGTGGCTTCTTATATCCGTGGCAGAAAAGAAAAACTCTTTGCTGTGACATAAAAAGCCATTCCTTATTCGCTCCTTCTGGACCACCTCTGCCCCATGTCCCACGGCCCGTGGGCTCGTCTGCTATACTGAATTCGCTGTTTTTGAGTCTTGCTGTGAAGGTCCATTTTTCTCATCTCTTTGTTGAGAATCCCTCTCCTGCTCTACCTTCCTCCTCCTGTGCTTGTCCTTCAAGGCTGGGCTTCAACATCTACTGAAAGTCGGCCCCTTCCTTCCCTGTGCTCCTGTGACTCCTGCAGTGCTTTTCAGGCCCTGCTGCTCTGAGCTGCCTCTTCTCCTACACACCTGGGAGCTCCTTGTGGGCTAGAACTTGGCCTAGTCCCCTTTGAGTCCCCTGTTCTTGGCAAAGGAGGAAGTTGGAAATGCGTGTAGAATAAATGGATTCTTCGCTGGTGAATGAATGAACTGATACGCAGATGGGAGAATGGATGAATGATGGACAAACTAGTCTCCCAGGTCACACAAGGGTTAACGAGCTTTGAGCTTCTCACTCTGATTCTGTTCTCTCTTCTCCTTTCTGTAAAACCTGGGAGATCCCTCAGCATTCAGAGACAATGATCTTTGAACTCAAGGTGTTAACCGAGACACCAGGGCATCACACCTGAGTATGAGTTAATCATTTTCAGAATAATGTAGGTCAGGAGATAAGGAGGCGCTGGCTTCTGTTTAGACAGGTGTTGCTAACAGGCTGCATGTGTATTCCTAATGAGTAGCCCGTAAATTCTGAGCTGTGCACTCCGCAGTAAGGTGGGGCGCTTGCATTGTGATGAGTCCACATGATTCTGCAAGTTTAGCGTTAAGGGGATTAAAATGCAGGTCGTTAAATTGTGCTTACAATGCCAGATGCGGTGGACGCGACGCAGTCGTGTACGGGGAACTTGTGTCTCTGAAAGTCTTGGATGGAAAACACTGGACCAGAGCCTGAGATTGGGGTTTCCCCTTTGACTCTGATCTGACTGGAGGAGGGACATCCATCAGTTATTTGAATCTTAAATTTTTATCTCTGAAATGCCGGTCACAGTAGCTCTTATCTGCCTCACATGGATGGAGTGTTATTTAAATGAGATGGCGTGCAACCATTTAAATCATTGACACTCCAGGGAAGAAGGAGCTCGTAGATACCAGGCACTGTGCTGGGACCACATAATACATCATCTCATTTACTTCCCATCACAGTCCTGGCAGCGCGAACCTTCTCATTTCTCCAAATAACGTCTGGGGGTCAGGTGCAGCGTTCAGTTTCTGAGCTCCTACAAAGCATCACATGTTGTGCTCGTCAGTGTCATAGGTGTGACTTTCTTAAGCCCTCACAAAATCCTCTGTGCTAGGGAACGCTGTCTCTACCTCCCTTGTGATGAGAGAGAGGCCAGAGAGGGTAAGTAACTTTCCTAGAAGCGCACAGAACAGATAGCACAGTATTACTGACCCAGTAACACAACGAAAACTCTGAGACAGTTCCACTCCTTTTGTTGGGTAGAACCCTGTGCTGGGTGGCTGCTGGTGAACATGCTTCCCTGCCTTCCTCCTAAATCACCCCATTTTGGCATCTGGCGGTGTGTAACCTGCATCTGTAGTGAGTGACAGCTCTTGGAGTCTACCCAGCAGTCCCCTGTGCCCTTACGGCCCGCCCGCCACCCAGCACACAGCTTCTCTTTAGTTTCTCAGTCCTCAGAAAAGGCCGGGCCACTTCCCTGACAGCAGCAGGTTTAAAATAAGTTTGAAAAGAACTTGAAGAGGCATTGCCAAGATGGTGCCTCCTGGCTGAACAGTCAGGTGACTGGTGACTCTGAGTCCCGACCTGGGCCCACGGACTGGGTTTTCCTTCTTAGTGTTCGGAGGCGATGCCAGTGTCTTTCTGGTTTTCGCACTCAGCATTCATTTTAAAACAGTTTCCCCTTCCTAAGACGGCCTACACCGTTCTGTTAATAACACACCAGGCAAGGAGGACCTTCAAGGAGAAAGAGGAGCAGCTGAAAGGCCTCAGAAGCACGGGCTGCCAGCTGAAATTTCTCTGGACGTGGTCATGCTGATGACAGACCCGTTCTAAAAAAGTGCATATGGCTTCTGCTGTCTCTCTGTAGGAATTACACTGCACTGTCAAATTAGTTTCCACTGTGGCTGGTGGGGCTGCCGACAATGGAATTGAGAACTAAAAAACTTTGTTCCCCAAATGCCAAGCCTTTGGAAGTGTCATGGCGCCTAATAAATGTCAGCTCACATGTTGCTCCTCAGATGGGCGCCATCTGGAATATTGGAAGGAGTTTTCAATTGAGGGATGGGAGGGAAACTTCCATATACCACTAGCTGTTTGACTTCTGGGTCTCAATTTTCTCCCTAAACCTGGAGAGTGTGTTTAGATGGTCTCTAGGGTACCTTTAACCTGTTAGTGCTCAAAATTATATCAAGAATGTCAGCTTCCTGAGGCAGGGGCATCTGTCTTGCTCACTGTCCTATTCACCTTGCCCAGTCAATGCCCCACAGGGAGTGGTTGTATAGCAAATATTTGTTGAACAAATGGATGACTGGATGAGAGAATAAATGAATGATTCTTAATAATAATGAATGAAAAATAATAAACATAAATGTATTTTTAAGAGCTCCTCACCATGTGTTATTGTCTTTTATGCCTATTTTAATGGAGTGTGTGCAAAAAAAAAAAAAAAAAAAAATGTGGCCACTGCCTTTGAAAAGTGGTGTATGGTGGTGTGGGAGTAATAATGGGTAGGCTGCCCTTGGTTCCATTAAACCCCTAAACAGTTTGTCCCATTATGGGTTTTGCATGTAATATAAAAACCTGGGGGCTAGGCAGTCCCCACATCACATGGGACGGGTGTCAACCAAGGTGCTGAGGGAGCTCAGAAGCTAGAGGTTTATCTCACACCTCAAGTTGAAGCTCCCAACAGTTGAAATCAGGGGAAGGCAGCTTAGGCAGAGCAGACAGACTCCACAGGCTCTGCAGATGGGGGACAGGGCCACGGAATCAGACATTCCAGAGAAGGAGTGAAGATGGTGAGCTTGAAATCTGACGTCGGAAAGGAGACCAGTTGAGTCAAAACCAGACACGCCTGACTTGTGGAGTCCTGGGCTTTAGAGTCTTCACCCTAAGAGGGCCCATTGGCATATCCTTTCATTCTGCAAGCTCGGTGATAGGGATTAGTAGAGAGAACGAAGGTTTTAGACCTAGAACAAAGTGATTCCGAAAGCTGGTACCATCATGTAGTGGTTCACACCTTTGAGTGATGGTTTCTCTCCATCTTGGGCGCTCGATCTTTAATAGGCAGTTAATAATAGTGCCCATTCTCCTGGCGTTAGGACGGCTGGATCAGGAGATGTACGTAAAGCCCCAGCTCTGGTCTCACTCACAGAGGTCATCAGGGAGCCCTTGTCTTGCTTCATCCTCCTCTCTGGTCATTCATTAAATATTCATTGAGCACCCAGAGTTTGATAGGTGCTGTCGTCGACACAGAGGATACAGACATGAAACAGACAGCCTTGTGGGGCACAGGGAGGAGTGAAAGAACATGGTAGCAGACAGAAAAACAGCACGTGGCAGTCCTGAGTGGTGGTATCTGTGTTAGAAATAGGAATGTGTGAACCGTGATTATCCAGAAGAAGAAAGTTCGGCTCTGTCTTGCAGTTTCAGGGAAAGCATCCGGGGAACTCCAGCTCAAGGGCTTTGGAGATGCTTATGTTGAGCTCAATTTGGGGAAGAAAATGTTGTTTACTATTTTGTATGTGTGGGCTTTCCTTTTATTAATTTTTAAATTTTTCATATGAGGTATAGGACCCAGGAATGCTTAATAGGAAACCTTACTGCTGTTTTCATTGGGTCATCGATGTGTTCATCGTACATGTCACCTGATGACAATAATAGCTACATTTATGGCAACTAAACGTAATAATTATTAATTCATCTTTAATATATGCATTTTCCTAAGCATTTCCATTCATCATCTCAGGTCATCCTCTCCAGATTCTCCTAACATAGAAGCTGTTGTTAACTCCACTTGACAATAGAATGTAAAATGGAGTCAAGGGTAATAACGTACTCCACAAAGTTATCAGTTAAGTTGCAGAGTTGTGACTGGAACCCAGGTCTGTCTGGCTTCAGAGCTCATGTTCTGTACGAGAACATGATTTTGCCTCCAGAAATCTCTTTTTTTAGAAAGGAGAAATAACATGGTTGAGTTTGTTAGCAACAAATCCAAAAAGGAAAATTAGCAATGATGTTTGTTCATTTCTACATAATCACTTAATTGTAGTAATCCCATTTTCTTATCAGGATGACATTCTTTTTAAAGATGTGGTAAGTACACTTGATATCTGTGTTGTCATTTTTAATTCATTTAACATCTTTAACAGCTGTGTATCCGTCCGTCCCCCCCCAAGGGTGGTAGTTAAAATCTTTAGGACAATTTTTACTTTTTTGTAAAACATATCTTCGATGTTGAAAATAAAACAAATGGTTAAAGTAGTCTCTGAGTTGTGTCTTGCCCAATTTCAGAGTAGTTGTTAGCTTGCATAAAAGTCAAAATGAGAGTTGAAGAGCTCAATTTTAAGTTGCTCGAGAAATCATCTGTAATCACAAGAAAGATTATTTGGGTGTTCATTGAATTCAGAATTGAAATATGAAAGGCTGTGTAATAGTCATATATTTTTCATGTTAGGGAGGGGAAGTGTATGCTTCAGTAAACAAATCTTGATTACAAAGACCAAATAAGGAAGGAAAGAAATGAATAAATCAAACCGTAGCCAGTCTCCTGCAAATGTGCCTACGGATGGTTGGGAAAACACATTTAGAGCATCATGTTGGAGATCTCCATTCAGACAGAGGCCAAATGAAAGACTTTTCTTTTAGAGAAAGTGACTCCACATAGAAAAGGGGCCAATTTAACTCTTCTGACAATGAAAGGAACACAGTGCGCTTCTTTGGTATGGGAGCAGACACGTACATGCTTTTGGAAAGATTCAGATGGCCATATAACTCTACAGATGGCCATCCGAATGGTGAAAAGTCTCACTTGCAACCTGATTTGGGGTCTGTTCCCTTTTACATTATGAATGGTTTAAGAATGCAGATAATTACAGAGAAGACCATGTTAGACATTAGCAAACCCACTATCCAGATTTGGCAAAGCCCAAATTTTGCCTTAATTGCTTCAAATTATTTTTCTTTAAGAATTAAAATACAGTAAAACCTCTGTAGTTGACCACTTCAATTTTCATAGACTGGACATGCACCACACTACATATAAATATCAGTACAGCAGGCCTAGTTCCTTACGTCGACCCCCTCTGTATGTTGACCAGTTTGTTACAGTCCCTTGGGTGGTCAGCTTACAGAGGTTCTATTGTCTAAGGACACCAGTACAGCCCTCCTGGAACCCATCCCATTCTTCCTTTGGTAGAAACCTGGATGTTGAGTTTATTGTTTAACATTTTGTAGAGGGTTTTTAAAAAATCTTTCATTGCATATTATCTACCTAAAATGAAATGTACTTTAGGTGATACATATTTAGGCGGTGCATGTGAGCTTTACAAAAACAGATCTGCACTGAACAGACACACCTCTCCACTCTTAGCTTATTTTATTCATGTTGATATAAGTAGCTCTGGTTTATTCATTTTAACTGCTATGTAGTCATCAGCTACGTAAATACTATGGACTAGTATATCATCCACCTAGTCTTCTGATGATGGAAATTTAGGTAGTTTACAGCATGGTGCTGTAATAACAACAACAACAACAACAAGCTTTAATAAATATTCTTTCATCTAGTCTTCAGCCTCATGGGAAAGGATATTGCAAGGTGAATCTCTGGGACCAGCTTGCTAGATCTTACTATATATACATCTTCAGTTTTACTAGATATTACCTAATTATATTTTAAAGTGGGTTTTCTAATTTATACACTCACCAGTAGAGTACACCCTGTGCTCCATGTAAAAACAATTGTTAAATCATTCCATATTGTGAGACATTTTAGTTTTTGCCAATCTGATGGGTGAAGAATGATTCCTCCTCTTGGTTTTATTTATTTATTTATTTGCAGTTGTTGGCCGGGGCCGGGTTTGAACCCACCGCCTCCGGTATATGGGCCTGGTGCCCTACTCCTTTGAGCCACAGGCGCCGCCTCCTCCTCTTGGTTTTAAGGTGCATTTCCCTAAATACATCCGAGGTTAGGTTATTTTCATATGTTTCTTGGCCCTTCAGATTTTCTCTTCTAAATTTTATGTTCCTATTCTATTTTTATGTTGAACAGATTTTCTTTTGCTTTTTGTTCTTTGTGTATTCTACACAGGAATCTTTTTTGGTGTCATCAGTAATGTCGTTTACGCAGATGGAAACAATAGCTTCTGTGCCATCCAGGTCCAAAGACTTAACATGTGGGAGTGTCTGTGTGTACAACTTGACAGATTTTAAAACATATCAAAATGTAGACACCCAAGAACAGTGAGGACTATTTAGAAAGAAAAAGTTGCAGATTTTAAGGTCCCAGATATTAAGACGTATTGAGCACATACTGTGTGCCGGGCACTATAGTCTGTCCGGCAGGCCGCGACTAACACCATAACCTACCTGGTGACAGTAGATACGTCTACTTCTGTCACTCGTCCCTCTCTCTTTCAGTCTGACCGGCCTTTTGCTCTCACTTGAATGCCTCACAAACATCTGCCTCTGCTCAGTCGCTCTCATTACCCTCTGTTACTCTCTTTCTCTTTACCCAACTTTGTTATTCTTTATAGCTCATCACCACTGGGCAGTGTCTATTGTGTTTTGTTGTATATCTCCCTCATTAGACTGTAAGCTCTGTGGCGACCGTCTTTAATGTTCACTGCTGAATCCATAGCCCTAGGAGCGTGCAGACATATAAGAGATTCTCCAACAGGATTTATGGGTTAGATAGATGCATGAATGAATCTATACTGTGCTCTAAAAACAGTCTGTATGAAAGGGCATATTTCAATTCCACTAAGGCTTAGGATATAAATGTTAATTGTGTTTAGAGAACTAAATGGTTTCTTTTTGGCAGTATGGGTTATGATGAAGAGGTTGGACTTTGGATTCAGATGGAATTGTGTATAAATCTTAAATCATCCTTGTTCCAGGACTAATTGCCCCTTATTAGTGGTATGTTACTTACCTTTTCCAGGTATTTCCTCTCTTGGAAGCATTGATGTATTTTGCCTCTGATGAGTAACAAGATGGGACTTACTTTTTCAAAGGCTCTCTCTGGCAATTACGTTGAAGATCATTGGAGGGCAGGGGTACAAGTGTCAATCAGAGAATGCAGGAAAGGAGTATGGCTCAGGCAAAAGAGGAGGTGGTGGAGGGCTTGAGAGACAATCAAATTCTGCATAAGTATAAAGATAAGCCATGCAGAGTTTACCACAAGTTTGGCTTTGACATTTGAAAGAAAAGACGAATCAAGACTGTCTTCATGAGTCTGGAGCTGAGAAATTAGGAAGGGTGGAGTTCCCCTTTATTGAGATGGGAAACATGGAAGGTTGGGGGAATGTTAGTTTAGACATTAAGTTGGAGATTAGATGTCCAAGTTTAATAGTTGAGTAAGCAGCTCAATGACAGAGCCTGGAATTCAGGGGAGAGGTAGGTCTCCCCTGAAGAGAGCGATTTGAGCGATTCCATCATATGCGTGGTAGGAAAACCCATTAGAATGGATGAGGTCACTTAAATAAGGGGTTTGCATAGAGGAGAGAAGGATTTTGAGATCTGAGTTACGGAGGATCTCAACATTCAGAAGTGGAGGAGATGAAGAGACGCCAGTGAAGGAGGCTGAGGAGGGGCCATTGAGGGGAAAGAAACCCAGGAGAACCAAGGGCTGGGAGAGGAAGGCCCACTGCTGTTGCCAGGTCCATAGGATGGCACTAAGACTTGAAGGAGGTTGCCTTAAATGTAAACCACTGTGTGCGTTGTATCAAAGGAAGATGGTATAGTGGAGCTTGATTCAGCTTTGAACAAACAAGCAAAACCCAAAACTTCATCACCTCCACATTCATCTCTAAAATGGTAATAAATTATCCCTTTCACAGAGATTGATTTATAGCTGGACACAGTTGAATTAACTGTCAATTAGCTGTGCTTTTTAGGGAAGTATCTCTACAGCTGCATCTTTATAGTAAATTGCACTCCCCTACCTGACCCTTACAGTTTCATTTATGTTGAAATTATCTGCTGTCCCTTTCGCCCTAGGCAGTGAGCTCCTTTGAGGCCGGAAGGTGTGGCTGATAAATCTTTCTGTTTCCAGCCTGCTTCCAGGAAGCACGGCACCCGAGAAGGCTTTGTTAAACAGAACCGAAATCAGGCAGGCCAGGTCGTCAAGCGTGCCAGCTTCTTGGTGGCATGGGTGGGTGGGGAAAGGTGGAATGTAACTGTATTTCAACACCAATTCTCCAGCTCATTCTTTCGCCAACACTACTGAATTGTGTACTACAATTTTAATCCTGACCCTAACCACCGGATTAAGTGCAGACCCCACAAGTTAAGGGTTTAGTTCAACAAGACTGACCCCATGTCAGATGCCAATGACAAGTCTTGGGGAGCCCCAAGCTATTTGCCCTTTCACCCAGCTGACTACAAAATCCAGGAGTTCTCCTGCCTGGGTTGGATAATTGTCTAGAATGCCTCCAAGAACTCTGAGAAGTGCCACCCCGTGTTTACTCTTTTATCATAAAAGGTACAAGTGAACAGCAGCCGATGATGAGATACAGAAAATGACAAGATCTGGGGTGAGAGAGCCACAGGGCCTCTTCTGTCTTGTGGTGTCCCTCAGGACGTGGATAAGTTGGCCAACCAGAAGGTTCCCTGGACCTCATTGTTCTGAGGATTTTTAAATTGAGATTTCGTTAGGTAGACGTGATTGGTTAAAGCATTGACCACGTGTTGGAACTGAATCTCCCCAGAGGCCTGGCTGCCTGGTTGAATGTTTCCACCCTTTAATCACATCCTTGGTCTTTCTGGTGACCAGCCCCCATCCTAAGCTCTCTCAGAGCCCTGGATCACAAAGACACTTCTAGCACTGGAGAAAGTCCAAGAGATTTTGATGTTCTGTGCTAGGAACCAGGAACAAAAATCAAGTTTTTAAACTTTATTACAACAATGATCGTGTTAAACTGGAGCCGGGGAAAATGACTGTGCTCCAAGCCTTCCCTAAAGGGAAATGCTGTTCTAAGGAATGTGGGGACTTGGTGTGACTCTGGCTGGCTCTGATGACCAGGGTGGCCCTGGCGGATGGGTGATAGTGGGTGGGGTATGGGAACTGGGTAGACTAGGTAGTGGGCAGCATCTTGGCTCAGGATGGCTCACCTTTGCAAAAAATCTTCTACCTATGTCACAAGGGGAATGGGACACAGGCTGATCCTATTCTCCAGGCCAAGGGGTTGTATTTTTAATCAAGGAGGGTCATAATTCCAACAGAACTCAGGTGGTGGTCAGGGAGAGGCCAGCTGAGATTAAAGAAAATCATTATTAAGGACTCAAACCCTGGCACCCTGTGCTGGGTTCTTTATAACAGTCTTTTGGGGCAGTGAGCCAGTCAGTCCCTCCAGTTACACTTGTCCAGCTCCGGCTGTGTGCCAGGTACTACTGTATGAGGCACCCAGGGAACACGTGAGTAAGCCTAGTGTCGTGCCTGCCATTAGTCTAATTGACTGTTAGTCTAGTCTTGTCTCATGCAAGCCAAGAGGTTTCGGAGTGCAGGGAAGGAGTAAGGGGCTGGCTTACCTGAGGCCTCATAAGTAGGAAGCAGTGGATCCAGGAATTGAACCCAGCTTCTTCTGACTGCTAAGCCAGTTGGTCCCCCGGTATCCCACTGTCCAGCCTGAAGATGCGTGGTGCTGGGGAGGAGAGGGGATCTGGAGGGCGTCTCAGCAGCCCCTGGGGCTGCAGTAGCAGGACTGTGGGTCATGATTGGCATGTCAACCACCTGAGGCTGGGGCCACACATTGAAGAGCCCCCGCATTGGCTGCTAAATCGGGCTGTCCTAGGAGAATCCTCTGAAGAAGACTGGTTTCCACTTGGTTACTGCAGTTCAGCCCTAACCCTGTTTCACAGCCTCTGCCTGCCTCTGCCCAGCACCTGTTGCTACAGTGTGGCCTGGGAGGGGCTTGGCCTCCATCCACGCTGCTAACAAGGAGTTGGATGCTGTGGTGGGCCACTTCCTTTTTTTACCTAAAGACATGCATAGCTCTGCTGAACGTAGGGGCCAGAGGCACAGCTCCAGTCTGGTCATTGGAAGCTTGTAAGGGAGGTGACAGACACAGGATGATAACACCTTGCTGTCCGTTTCTAAGACAGCAAGGCAAGTTTCCAGCTTCTGGGGGAAGACCTGGGCCATGTGTGGTCTTAGATACTGTTGTGGACTAAAGTGTTGCCTTGACCACAGAAAATATATTCTTCTGTAACTAACTACTGTCTTGAAATCTCCATTTTTATCTATTTTTCCCTCTCTTTTAAAAAATAAAATTGGTTTACGAGGTGGTCACTAAAGGTGCTTCTGGAAATCTCTACTATCCTGCACAAGTCAGCTGTTGGAAATCTTCTGCAGGAGATGCAGAGACAGGACAGGAGAGGGTTTAGCCTGCTGGAAGGGTCTCTGCCGGGATCCGTGGGGAAGCGGGGCAAGGTCCGTGATGGCCCAGGAGGCAGGTGCATCTAGACGGAGGGTGTTATTGCCATTAATAATAAAGTCTGAGTTACTGCGATTTAGAGTCATTCCTGTAATTCCTATCATTTGATTCCTTTATTCCCTAAGTGGGGGGAAATAAGGACTAGCATTAGAACTAGTGTGCAGGGAATTGAGAGCAATTATATTTACGCCGGTGAGAATGGGTTAACTATGAGTGTGTGTTCTCTCTTGTAAGTCTGTAGAAAAGCAACATGTGTGAGTGAGCCTGGGTGTAATGAATGAAGTCCAGTCTCCTTAGCCTTGCAGGAAGGGCTCAGGCTGTGTGGCCCTCTGTAGGCGCGTTCACTGCCAGCACTTTCTTTCCATTCTCCAGCTGAGGCACACTGACCACTGAACTGGCAGTGCCCCAAGTCTGCTCCGCTCAACATGTGCACTCTGTCACCCCAAATGCCTTCTGCCTGCTGTCCCCCGCTCTCTTAGAGAACTGAGCAGAGCTGAGCCTTCCCCGGCAGCTGACCCCACAGACATCTCTCTGCTTCCACAGCCCCAGTGCTTCCTTCTATCACAACAGGAATGATTTTTATATTTTCTACTGTATTGAAGCTCCTTAGGATAGGGACAGAACTCTCCCAGGTGATAGAGATCTGTTCTTGTATTTGGAAGGAGGTAAGAAGGAAGGAAAGACCAAGGAGCAGACGGATGAAAGAGCCTCGTGCACTTGGGCTCCATGGGTAGCTTTTCTGAATCATCTCAAGCAGGTGTCTTTATCTCTCGACTCGTCATTTCTTCTACTAGAAAATAAAAGGAATGACAATAATAATAATATTTTCTTTGATAAATTGTTTCCAAGATCTAATGAGAAGACATGTGTAAAGGGCCTAACAGTGCCTGGCCCTTGGAAAGCAGTGAGTAAATGTTCGTTCCCAGCCTCCTTCTCCTAATGACCACTTTGGGTAAAGAAAAAAAAATACAGATGAAAGGAATGGGGAGAAATAATCTATAAAGGCAAAAAGTTGACATTTAACTACTGGGCAGTGTAGGGTAGAAAATTTCTGTTCTTTAAATGTGAAGCAGAGGGAAATGTTGCAGTGAGATGATGTCTTGGGAAATTTTTTTTTTTGATGAGAACAGAAGAGATGTGTTATTTTTTATTTATCCTTTTCAGAGTAAATTCACCCCAAATGATGTTTCTGTTTCCCAAGGCCAATTTGGGGGGTTGACTACTGAAAGGACAGACTGAGTGTCTGCATGCTGTCATTCTCAAAGAACTTACTTCACATTTTGCTACTCAGGAGGGAAGGACAGAGGGATGACAGTTTCTCTGAGTCACACATCAAGCCCCAGGTATGCTGGGCAGTTTTTGTTACTTTACAAAAGTGTTGTTTTTGTAAAATTTTGTGAGAATAGATTTCACTAAAGGAAATATTTCTCCTGTTACTGGTCAGGCAACCTTGAGCATGTCTTATAACTTCTCTAGGACTCTTTCCCTGGTTGTACAATGGGTAGGCTAATAATTCCTGCTATAGGAAGATTATTTAAAGGGTCACAGGTGATGACAGGCAGGAGTCTTTTGTGAAATTTGTGCTGCACTAATATCAATTATGGCTGTGGTTGCTACATCCAGGTCTCCCTCCCTCCCTCCCTTCCTTCCTTCCTTCCTTGTCTCACTATGTCACCCTTAGTAGAGTGCCATGGCGTCACAGTTCACAGCAACCTCAAACTCTTGGGCTGAAGCGATTCTTTTGCCTCAGCCTCCCAAGTAGCTGGGACTACAGGCGCCCGCCAAAATTCCCAACTATTTCGTTGTTGTTGTTATTGTCGCAGTCACTTTTGTTTAGCAGGTGCAGGCCGGGTTCAAACCCACCAGCCCAGGTGTATGTGGCCAATGCTGTAACCACTGAGCTATGGGTGCCAAGCCCAGGTCTCCATTTCTAACTTCACCCCACCCAGCTTGCATAGGCATTTTTGTGTTAGATTATGGGATTAAACCGCACAGCTGAACATGTGATTTACAGCTCAGAGCACATACTCTGTGGATACTATTTCACTAGTGTCCTTGGAGAGATCATTCTGACTTTCCAGAAGGATTTTAGCAATGTATTATAACCCAAAGGAACCCCTTGGAGGACATTTGAAACTTCAAGGTCACCATGTCACATGTAGTTCCAGCTACATGCTTTCCAGGACTACCAAAGCCTAATAAAAAAAGAGACAACTATTACTGACAGACTTACAACAGGCCAGTCTGCTGCATTCTGGAGCATTTGTTCCTTCATGTCTATGTGGAGACAGCCATTCTAGGCCTTGTAAGATCTTCTATCATGGTACTTGTGTAGAATGTATTAGCTAGCTACTGCTGCGTAACAAGTCATCACAACCTGAGTGGCTTTAGACAACCCACATTTCCTGTCTCCCAGTTTCCACAGGACAGGCATCTGGGCACAGCTCAGCAGGGTCCTCTGCATGGGTGGTTCTTGATGCTCCAATCCTTTCTAGATTCTGGGCTGAATTTCTTTCTGGAACTTAGATTCCTCTTCCAAGAAACTGAATTGGAAGAATTTAGTTCCTCCTGGGTGTAGGAGTGAAGTCCTCATTTTCTTGCTGACTACAACCCAGGGGTTGAACTTAGCTTCTGGAGGTCCCAAGAAGAATCTGTCCCTCCAGGCTACTAAGATAAAGTCTTATGTAACCCTGGGAGTGACCAGGCATCTGTTAACTAGAACCAAGCCACAGGTTCCACCAGCACTCAAGGGGGAGGGAATAATACAAAGGTGTGATTAATTGGGTCACCTTAGGGTGTATCTGTCACCTGTGCTATGGGAGAGGGACGCTAAATAAATAGATGGCAGAGCACCAGCTTGCCTAGCATGAACTGGTTCAGTTGAACAGAATAGCATCATGCCATTTCTCACAAAGCCAGATTCATTGAGATGATCCTTCCGTTTTCTTTTCAGTATTGTAAGATGTCTTTCCTTTTTAAAATTAAATGACAATCTTCTTGATTGGTAAAACATAAAGGTAGCAACCCTGTAACCACATTCTCTGTCAGGTTTTTTTTTTTTTCTTTCAAATTTCACTAATTTGTGTAAATCCAAAACTCTATAACTACTGGTTTAAAGTGCTTTAATTCCCAATCTCTGTCCACTTTAGAGATGCACATTATCGTATGTGAGTATCCTAGAATAAGGACAGTTTAATGTGATTTGCTCAAATTGTTTATAGGCCAAGAATGTTTTTGTCAGTGCCTTTCCCCAGTATACAGAGCTTTCTCTTCACCCTGTTCAATTCTAGGCCAGAGCAGGCTGCTTGGATCTGACTGCATAAGGTCCTTACCACGTCTGTGCTGGCTGCCTTCGTCTTGACAGAGAGAAATGGGGTCAAAGGCCCCAACATCCTTTATCTTGCCAAAGCTGTTTGTCCAAAATCTCTTCATCCTCTGCCACCTAATTTTGTGCCCAGCTTTCTGCAGTGCACTGAGTTACTTGGTTATCTAGTCACCATGAACGCGGAGCAGACTGGAATGTGCTACAATGAGGGCTATGGAAGCATTGAGGGAAGAAAGATAATTCTGCCCAGCTTAATAAACATACAGGATTATTTGCAAGAGATGTTGTTTGAGCTGGGCCTTACAAAATGCATGGGATTTTAAGAGGCAGGTGTAAAGCTGGGCACAGGGGCTCATGCCTGTTATCCTAGCACTCTGGGAAGCTGAGGATTCCTTGAGCAAGACCCCCGTCTCTATTAAAAGTAGAAAAGTTAGCCAGGTGTTGGGGTGGATACATGTAGTCCCAGCTACTTAGGAGGCTGAGGCATGAGGAACACTTGACCCCAAGAGTTTGAAGTTGATGTGAGCTAGGCTGATGCCACTGCACTCGACCCAGGGTGACAGAGTGAGTGAGACTCTGTCTCACAAACAAACAAACAAACAAACAAAGCAGAAATATTGAAGACATTGTGGGTAGATAAAAACTTCTAACCAGAGGTCGCAAAGCCGAGGAACGGTCTTTCTCTCCTTCGAGCCTTTGCATTTTCTGAGTCTTCTGCCTTCAGTCCTTTTTGCCACCCATGTCCCGGTGGTGGAGACCATACCTGACTTTCAAGACACATCTCCAACAGCTCTTCAAGATGTTCTTCTCTGCTTTCCTGTAGCAGGGTGCAATGCAGTGTCATGGTAGTTATCACTTTTCTGTAATTATGGGTCTCCTTCACTAGACTGGGACTCTGGGAGGCCAGAGATTATTAGTTGTGTTTCCGTCCTCACTACCTAGCAGAGTCTGACACCTGACCCATGTCTCCATGAGTGAATAATATATCCTTGGTGATTAGGGCCCTGCAACTTGAATGTAAGAGTTATGGAGAGGCACAGTCAGATATGGGGATGGGGGCGTGGGAGCGATTGGTAGATGTGATTAGATCTTAGAAGAGTTTGAACACAAGTTGGGTCATTGGCTGTTCCTGAAAGTGACACCATTAGAACTCTGACCCACCTTCAACAATTTTATCAGTAAAGTAAAAACTGGCTACCAGCTTGCATATTCTGTGTCCATGTGGTTCCATTTTCCAAGACTGGGTGTGTGCCAGATACCTCCTGAGATCTCTGTCTGGAACCTTGCTCCACTTACCTTGCCAGGTTTGTGTGAAGGTGAGGGACGTGCGTCAGCACCATGCTTCCCCCCCCCCCCCTTTGTTTTTAGAGTGTTTGTCTTCTTTTTCTTTTTAGACAAGAAGGTTAAAGACTACGGTGACCTAAATTGTAGTTAGCTCAATGTCATTTTTGAACAGATAGTTACTTTTAATTCAGGGCCTCCACTTTCCCCAGTTCAATTTAGAAGGCTCACTTTTTCATAGGCCCCCAGAAGTTGACCAAACAATTATGGAGTTAAGGTCAGACCTTGTAGTCTGTAATGCTTCAGTGTAGGACTTAAATAACACATTTTTAAAATTTAAATATTCCTATCTTTAAAGAGCTTCAAGAAGCTGACTAAGATACTAGGCCTTTGAACCACTGTGATAAAAAGAATAGGCATTTCAGGAGGCAAATAAGAGTGATGGCTTCTCCTCTGCTTTATTTTTTTTAGGCACCCTCCTCTGGCCCCCCATCCAGACCCAGTATTTTTTACCTGTGCCATCATGAGAAGGCTAGATTTATAGGCCATGAAATGGAGTAAATCCACCCAAGAGGTAGGGCTCAGCACATGGTAGAATGGGAATCTCTTCGTAATATTAGGACATAAAGTTTCTGGGTGGCCAAGTAAATAGCTGTTAAATGAATGGATGAAGTTTACACAGCCTGATTGTCTACTGGAGTCTCTCTTAGGAAGAAGTCCAAAGAGGGGCTAGTTGTAGAAGAAAGAGAATCTGAGTAGAAATCTCATTCCTGCCTCCATCTGGCACTGTGAGTCAGTGGGCCAGTTTCTGAAGCTTTTCTGATTTCATGTCTCCTCACCTGGAATAATGAGAATCATAAAATATGCTGTGGGGTTCCCTTGTAAGGAAATTTATATACCTTTTTAACTATGAAGTGGCATGTAAATAAAAGATTGTAAATATGTTGACTATGATTATCTTGTACTTTATTATATGCCTTTCTGAATATGCCTTTTTTCCTAAACTAGATCGAAAATTCTTTTAAGGATGCTGGCTCTAAGGAAGCTTGCTCACCTCAATGGTGACAATCTTTTAAAGAGCCAAAACTTGCAATATGTCATCAGATAAGAACAAGTTTTACTTACAAAGTAAGTAATATACAAGTAATGTTTGAAAATGACACCATCTTGGGATATCCAGGGTGCACCTGTAACCCTTCCTATACCCTGTAGCAGTGACTTTCAACTGGTGTGCTGTGGCACACTGGTGTGTCATGAGAGGATCTTAGATGTGCTGTGAAAACTTTTAAAGATCATTAATTATGCTCAAAAGAAGTTCGAGAAGGCACAGTGAGCATTCTTTCCTTGTGCTTTTTTATTTGATCAACATAATTTAAATGTGTTACAGAAGTTTAACTATGGATTCCAGTGTGCAGTGAGATAAAAAAGGTTGAAAAACCCTGTTCTCTAGGGTTCAGGATAGTGGTATAACCTTAATAAGTGTTGGCAAAGTTACATATGGCTGTATAAAAGAGTCTTTTTTCTTGACTACATGATGTGCCAAGTTCAGTAACAGAGGAAACAGCCTGAAAAAGGTAAAAATGTTATTTGTCTGGGTAGAGATCCAGGAGGTCCAGAGAGGCAGAGGTTATGAGAATGTCTTCACAGAGATGGGATCATTCAGAAACGTTAATTGTGGTTAGTACCATGATGCTGAAGACCTCCCTTCGAAAGTTCTGTATTTTTGCTTATGATTATAGGATAATGGCATTTTAAGACCAGAATCACCATCCTCATTTGCTGGCGAATGAATAAATTCTCCTTTCTTTCTCCTCAAACCACTTGTCCTTACTTTACGGGACAAAAGTGCTGAATTTTGGTAACAGTCCTGTGCTGGAGGCCTTCCATGCACCTGCTCCTTGTAGCAATCCCACAGAAAGGGAACATTTACTCTACTTCATAGGTGAGGAATCTGAAAAGATCAGAGAGGTAAGAGAGGTAACCTTTCCAACACCACACAGCTAGTAAAATGAGGGATCAAACTAAGTCACTATATTAGATTTCTAAAGGCCATAACACCTCCCCTAGCAGCAACTTTAAATGGCCACACCGCACCCTGCAAGCTGCAAGGTGAATGTGTAAAAAGCACAGAGCATGCCAAGGATATCTGTATCCAGAATTAATTTTCTTTTCTTTTTTTTTTTTAATTTTTTTTTATTAAGTCATTTGTACATAGATCATAAATACATTTATGCCATTATGGGTTTCAATGTGTTGATTATTTGTACAAATTGGAGTGCTTACATACTACTAATCAACATAGCCTTCACCTCATTTACCAAATTACAGCATTAAGACATTTGTGTTCTACAGCTGATAGATCCAACTTGTACTTGCAATAAGCTCCCTAGGTGTGGTCCCCCTATTAACCCTCTCTCTATCGACCCACCCCCCTCCCTTCCCCTCCTCCTCCTCTTCCCCTCCTCCTCCCCTTTCTTCCTTCATCCTACGCTATAGTTGTGTTTCATTTTTCATATACAAGTGTGAGTGATTATAAATTGGTTTCACAGTAGTACTGAGTACATTGGATATTTTTCCATTCTTGAGATACTTTACTAAGAAGAATATTTTCCAGCTCCATCCACGTAAACATAAAAGAGGTAAAGTCTCCATTTTTTTTTAATGCTGCATAGTATTCCATGGTATACATATACCACAATTTATTAATTCATTCATGGGTCAGTGGGCACTTGGGCTTCTTCCATGACTTGGCAATTATGAATTGAGCTGCAATGAACAATCTGTTGCAAATATCTTTATTGCCAAGTGATTTTGATCCTTTGGATATACACCTAGAAGACGAATTACAGGATCAACTGGCAGGTCCAGAATTAATTCTGACTAGTTTCTTCCTTCCACCTGCTCTGATCTGGTTCTCTACTCAGTTTGGACCTGCTCTTCAGGTTCCAAGGGGGTCTCCCGTGAAACCCTCTGTAGACGTGCTGATCACAGACAGTGGGGTCTGTCCCTCTATCCCCCTTTCCATACACTGCTGCAGTCTGGGTTTGGTCTTGTTCAAATAGGTTCTTTGTGAAATGCACAGACATTCCACAGCACCAGTCTGAATCCATGGAGATGGAAAAAAGTGGGCAAGAAGCCCAGTGCCCAGCTAGTCTAGTCTATTCCCAGGGAGGAATAAGAGAGGTGGAAGCAGGCGATTTTTTACTTTCAGTGGTCACTGTGTTCCCATTAGAAGTGGGGTGACCTTCTCAGAAAGGTTATAGAATCATTATTAGAGATCGTCAGAGCTGACTAGACACTGGATTAATGGCCATTTGGTAGATTTCTATAAAGAGCGCTTGAACACAAAATTCATGCGCCAACACAAAGACCTTTTTTTTCGTACTTCAGAGACTGTGCTCAGAAAGTTTCTGGTCTAGGAAGCTAATATCAGACATAATTCAGGGTACAGGACGTTCAGGTGATGCTGTCAAAGCAGAGACTGGCATTCGGGGGGGGCCCTCTTGTTTCCTCTTCTCCCTCTTTCTGAGCACAGCGTCACATCATGGAAACAGTTGGCTTGTTTTAGCAAGTCGTCAGGGGGAACAAATGTTTCTTTTATTAAGCTTCTAGCTGCTCTCCTTCCCTGCTCGCCTTTACACCTGATCTGATTTGGAAAACATCGCTTTTTTCCCTACACTTTTCACATCAACCTAACATGCATTCACCACAGTGTGGGAAGCTGTGAGATTGCAGCTCAGGATCAAATCCCAAATACAACAGTCTCCGTGGGATAACCGAACCCTCGCAGGGCGAGTCTGAGTTATGAAAGAGCTTGTTGTTGGTCCTGGGATGTCAGCGATACTCCAGTGATCATTCAGTGCATTGTCTCCAGCCTGGAACCCTGCTTTTCTCTGGACGCTCAAATCTAATGAATCCTTGAGCAGTTCTATGTATTTTGTTGCTTTTTACTTTCCCTCCAATCTGAAACAGAAATCATGCCCCGTCCTTCTTAGGCTGAGTACAGCCACAAAAATATCAAGTTAGGGGTAGGAATTCATCAGCTAATTGTGACTATACTTGGATGGCTCTTGCTTAAACTGGTTAAAAAGAAAAAAGACTGGAAAAGGCATTACGATTTACTAATTGCGGGTGACCAATAAATTCTCTCCTCTGTGAAGCTGTTCATGGACTACTTCCAAACCAAAAGGTAGTTGAGTGTTGCTGTGGTTTGAAAGTCCTCCTCCAGATGTTGCCAATGTGTAGTTTTAAGAGGTGCCTCTAAGAGGTGATTGGGCCATGAAGGCTGCCCTCGTTAATGGGATTGAAGTTTTTGTTTTAATTGCAGGTTAATTCGAGGTTCTAGAAAATCAGGTGACAATGTGTGCATTTGTTAGGTATAGTTCCTGTTGTAGTTGTGCCCTGCCTCTAGGAAATGTGCCATACACCCCCACAATGTTCCCATTAATTGGGAGCTTACCAATCCCCCTACCCCCATCCTGAATTGAATTGAGTTTTTCACTCGTGCGGGAGTATATTAGATCATCTCCTGGCTTCCTGTTAGTATCGAGCACGTTGGATACTTGCTTTTCCATCATTGTGGTACGTTACTAAGGAGAATGTGTTTGAGCTCCATCCAGATTCGTCCAAAAGATGTAAGGTCTTCCTCTTTTTTGTGGCTGAATGGTATCCCATGGTATATATAAATCACAGTTTATTAGGGATTAAAGTTTTATTTTATTTTTTAAAATTATTTTTTATTAAATCATAAGTTGGTACATTGATGCATTTGTGGGGTTCAGGGTACTGCTTCGATATACAATGTGAAATGCTTACACTGAACCAAGTAACACATCCATCACAGTTATACTCGTTTCTTTTTTTTTTTATTTGTTTTTATTTTTTATTTTTTTATTTTTACTTATACATGTGTTTATTAGGTTTCCATTTTTTGCCTTCACAAAATTAAAGAGGCTTAAAATGTAATAACAATGTATAAGGTAAGGACTAGAAACAGAAACCTCATAAAGAACGAACGGACATAAATACATTCAGAAAAGAAATCAGAGAATGGCTGCTTCGAAATATTAAGCAATAATAATAATGATAATAATGCAAAGGAGCCCTTTCTTTAAAAAGGCATCGTATGGAGAACACTCATTAAGAGTGTTCTATACCTAGTATTCTTCTACATAGGGAAGAATCCCTAACAGAGAATCATG